>JBBBDQ010000942.1:3957500-4192500 GCA_037127315.1 Ascarosepion bandense
AACTAACTAACATCAATATTGGTAAATATTTTCTCAAGTTAATAGACAAACATTTTAATAACAGTAACCCTCTATAGAAGATTTTTAATAGGTACACCCTTAAATTTAGTTATTCTTGCACCCCGAATATGGACAGCCTTATTAGTTCCCATAATAGGAGAATTCTGGTGAACTTGCGCAATGCGGAATCTAGGTCCAGAATTCTAAACGAATGGAACTGTAATTCTGTGGACGCCTGCCCGGTGGAGGGAAAATGCAAATCCACCCAGGTGATTTATGAAGCCCGCATTTCTCCATCTAACAAAAAAAAAAAACGACTTCTGGACCTATATCAGTATGTCCGCCGGTCCTTTCAAACAAAGACTGTATAACCCTTTCGCGGGCATTCTGGAAAATGAAAGAAGGGCTGGATCCTGAAATTAGCTGGAAACTAATAGGTTCAACCTGTATTCCGAGGAATTTTTGTGATAGGTGCTGTCTATGTTTACTGGAAAAAATTTCAATATTAAAATACCCCCACCAACACTGGCTACTGAATCTTGGGAGGGAATTCATCAGTAAGTGCTGCCACAAGGCAAATTATTCGAATACTTAAATTTAGAATTTAAATCCCTGTTAACTAGGTGTTAGAATATAAATTAAAAGGAATCAATTTATGTTTTAATCTTATTTTATCCTAACGTTAACCTTAAAAAGTATTTTAACCCCCCTACCTTCCTATCCCAAGCTCCTTTAATTGCCTATCTTTAGAAAATATGGATTCTTTTACTAAACCCCTTTTTACTTTGTTAACACATATATGTATATATACATTTTTTTCTCTAATAATTTTTAAACTGATAACTTCCTGTAATTGGCATTTAACTCGCTTCTACCTAAAAGGTTTAATCAAATAAACTTAAAAAAAAAATTTTAAATCTTATATTAAAACCCATTCCTTCTCGCCTAAATACACCTCTTCAAACAGCCCAAAATCTTAACTTTAAAAAGTAATTTAACTCATTTAGTTGTCTATCTTTATAAAAAATGAACTCCTATTCCTCCCCTTCCTAAATATACCATTTCAACACCCTGTAACCCTGCAACTACCAGCTCTGTCCTCTTCCACTTTGTGACCGTTGTTAACCAAAAACCCCTCCACACTCTAAATCAGGGCCTTGCCATTTGGAAAAACAATGTCACTGACGTGATGTAGAGTCTCTATTAGAGATCCTTTGTCGAAATTTACATCTGACACCTTTGAATTTTGAAAATTTTCTCTAATTTATATTGGCTCTGTATTCTTAATTCATTGAGCTCTCTGCCTGCATCACTTTTTAATATTAAAAATTTTTAATATTGATTAGGATCAGGTTCTTGGAATTTACCTTCCTACTCTTCCACTTTGAATTAAAGAAAAAAAAAATATATATATATATATATATAGTATTGGGTTTTGATGATACTTAGTGGCAAGATTTTTTTTCAGTGGTCTACTGATAAAAAGACATTTTGTTAAGCAAGCCTCTTGTTGAGATAGAGCATTAATAGGATTAATGTAGAGAAATCATACTGATTTTGAAGTTTCATGAAGGTACTACTGTGATATCCTCCTTCCTCAGGGTTATTTTTTTCTCATCTGCAGATGATATATATATATATATATATATATATATATATATATAGTCATCCGCAGACAGATCTATTTGCTGTATCACAGCTCATCAGTATGGTTAGATATTCAATTGCTTCTAACCAGGATTGAAACCAGACCGAATTGACATCAGTTGGCAATTCTACCTCTGAGCTATGGGTGCTCGGTAGAGGAAGGCAGACTTTAGTGTGTTATATACAATGAAAACAATATATATATATATTGATGCATGTTTTGTCGATTTATTTTATGTAAATTTCTGATAATCTGATAAGCTTACTAGCATTGTTGTTGAAAGAGGAAAGAAAATCACAATATTGATACATATTTTTATTTCATCCTTTCTGAGCTTTTGGCTTACATCAGCCATTATCAAAGATGAAAATAGTGTTAGTTGTAATGGGCAGCTTGTGGACTAACAATAGTAATAGTTGTCTATTTTGTTTGTGTGGAGGGTTGGGCGAACACATGCGTGCATACTGGAAGCGAAAATTGCACTGTAGCTTGTGGCGTCTCACATGACCACACAAGAGTGAGGGCGAGAAGTATTAAGTATGGAAAGCCATTGGGGTTACCAATGTGTGTGTGTGTGTATATATATATATATATATATATATATATATATAATTTATAATATCCAAATTTATTGATTATTTGTTTATTTTTAAATTATATGTTCAATTTACTTTTATTGATTTTGTTTTATTTTCAGCAAATATCAAACGTATTTTACATGAAATTATGACTATATTTATAACATATATATTTTTTTTTCTTAAATGTCTCACTCCACTTCTTATAGCCAACCATAACATTTATTAAATATATATTTCTTATTAAATGTATTTGAATTTAGGTCTATGAGTCGGCATCTAGAATAGATCAGAATGTCTCAATATAATAATGAACTAATCTTGATCTCAGCAGAAAGAAAACATTTATAAAATCAGAGCAAAGTCTTTTAATCCAATTTGTTATTTTTAAAATAGTCAATGTTTCCTCATTTTAATGGCCTTAAAGCCATAATGTTTATTGACCTAGAAAATAGAATTGGTGAGTTAAGATCAAATTTTGGCCTTGTCCATTGCGTTCATTTCACACAAATTCCAATTAAGAAGATATGAATCTGTTCTCCCTCCACATACAGGTTAAATAATAGGGTGAACTGGTCACTCTAGCTTTGGATAACAGCCAGTTTAAAAAATAAGAGGTGGGGGGGGGCTAATCTGAATTCAAAATTATGAAGTAGGTAATGGGGAAACCATATTCATTTTTCAAGAAGTCATGGCAATTCACAAATCATAAAAAAAGAGTAATTTCTGCAGAGCTATAATCACATGTGATTTGAAGAGATATGGTATTAGAAAAAGAAGAATATATTTAAAAAATAATAATCATATAAGTAATAATAATAATAATGCAAATTGATTATTCATTTCTAGTTAGTATTTACTTACATCTTAATTCGTTTAGTTACTTTTATATAATAGATATACTTGGGCTGTCTGTCCTGTGCAGTGGATTGATAGCACATGATTTGCAAGGATGATCCCAGTGAGACTAGGAGACAGCACATAATCAGAAGAGGGGTTTGATCTCAGAGAGATAGCACATGGTTTGGGAGGATGATCCCAGTGAGAACAGAAGACAGCACATAATCAGAAGAGGAGTGTGATCCCAGAGAGATAGCACATGATTTGTGGGGATGATCCCAGTGAAACCAGGAGACAGCATATAATCAGAAGAGGGGTTTGATCCCAGAGAGATAGCACATGACTGGAGGGTGATTTCAGGTAACAAGAAATGATTGCCAAGAGATCTGAAAACAGTCAATTATCGAGGGAGGAATAATGATTTCAGGTGACCAGGAGCCAGTATATAATTGGAAGAGTGTGGAATAATCTCATGTGACAAGAAATGATCCCAGGGAGATCAGGAGACATCACCTGATTAGTGTGTGTGTGTTGGCGAGGGGGGGGGTCACAGAAGACCAGGAGACAAAACATGATTGCAGGAAAATGATTTCAGACAGACTAGGAGACTGCACATGTTTGGGTAGGGTAATGATAGGAAGATTGGAATGATCAGAGATAGACCAGGAGAAAAATGATCTCAGGGAGACCATTTGGATAGGGGATGATCTCACAGAAACCAGAAGATGGCACATGTTTGGGGGCAGGGAAATAATATCAGAGAGATCAATAAACAGCTCATGATTGGAGGGTGCAAAATGATTTCAAGAAGACCATTTATGTGGGAAATAATTTGAGAGTGGTCAGGAGACTACACATGCTCGGTCGTCGGGAAGTAATGGTCTCAGCACGTGATTGGTGGTAAAATGATCTCTGGGGGAGACTGGAAAGCAGCATATAACTTGAGGGTGGGGAGGGTCACTGGGTTCCCCATACTTTCGGCCTTGTCATTATTCCTGATCATGCACCCATCTCCTCACTGCTGTAGATTGACTTCCTGACTAAAGTTGCAGTAAATAAAGGTAACAAGAAGTCTGATGTCAGTAAAATGAATAATTAACAATTGAACATGTTTTAGCTCATAAAAATTACAAGGAGATATCCTCATCAGTACCAGTGGTACTGATGAGGATATATCTCTAAATACTGATGATATTCAAGGAATTAATGGATTTTGTTCATCTGACATTACATTTTTTGTGGATGCACTTGTTTAAGTAGACGTCCTGTTCTTTTTTTACCTTTTAAACAGTGTCAATTACAACTATCATGCTGCATATCTGAGAGGTTTAATAAAGAAAATGTGGTCTTTGTGACAGAGTAAGAACCTGCTGTTTTCTCTGTAGGGGAACCCACTGTCTGATTTAGCCTGTTTTAGACTGACTGCTCAGCTACCTTGCTAAAGAGCAAATTGGTTTCTGTAGAAAATTTTTATAAGGTGGAATTACTAGTCCTACATTTGTCTGGTTTTGAAATCAGTTGTTCATCTCGTAGATGGGTTCCCAGTCAAGGCTAGAAAGCCCAGTTTGCCCTGCTATTAATCTATAGTTGGAGGAAAAGATTCATACCTTTCTAAAAGTATGTGAAAAACTGAATGCAATGGCTTTAGCTGGAATTTGAACTTCATATGCCAGTCCCAGTTTTCATGCTGATAAGTGTTACACCACCTGCACATTCTAATGATGATATAGCTCATAACATAGAGACACACTTCATAGGAAAATATAGTTTGATGACAGATATTAAGTTTAACTATATTTTTTTGTTAATAAATAAGGTGTATATGATGATAAATTTTTTGTCCTGCCTTTCAAATGTTCTTTGTCCTTTGTTTTCTTTTATATATATATATATATGAAATGATTTGTTTGAACATTATTTTTGATCGATACTTGTATTTAAGTAGATATTCTGTTTTCAATTCAACAGTATTATATATTTATATCTACCGGCCTGATTATTTACGATAATTTTTTTATTACGGAAATGTGTGTCATTCGGCAGGATTCAAACCTGCGACCTCTATTCACATAGGGAAAGTTACAATGTGATCTGGCACGTCTTAGATCTCGACCACCAATGACCATTAGTCCAAACGAGGTTTTAATCAAGCCTACATAACAATTTTCAATTGATCGCAATAACCACATCTGTTCTGAAATGCATCGTAATGTAAACATGTTACAGAAATTAATGAAGATTAACGAAACTTGTTTATAAACAACCGACAATTTGAAATGTTTTGTTTGAACATTATTTTTGATCGATACTCAATTTATCCTAAATAATCAGGCTGGTAGATATAAATATATAATCCTGTTTAATTAAAAACAGAATATCTACTTAAATACGAGTATCGATCAAAAATAATGTTCTAAGAAAACATTTCAAATCGTCGGTTGTTTATAACCAAGTTTTGTTAATCTTCGTCAATTTCCGTAATATATATATATATATATATATATATATATATCAAGAACAATTTTATGGAAATCTGTGACAAAGTGGATATAAATTTTTCTGGTGACATGTTCCATCATTTAGGACCTTCTTTTTTGTCATGTGCTGTGTCCCTTCAGGATGTAGGCAAACATGGACTTCCACTTGCCTCTATTGGACTAAATCAATGTTTACGTTGATGCAACTAAATATACATAAAAACGAGGAGATGCTGAAAATTTCAAATTTAAATTGAATTTTTTTTTTAATATATGTTCTAGGTATATAGTTCAGCCAATTTCATTTGTAACCTGTAATAATTCCCACACAAGAGAATCCCAAAGGAATTTCAACAAAAGATTATGTGAACACAAAAGGAATCTTTTACAAAACAATACACTAAACACATTAGTTGCTCACCACCATGAATCCAACCATAATTTTGATTTAAAAAATGCGACTTTAATTAAAATGGAAAGCAATTTACTGAAGCAAAAATGTATAAAAAGTGTTTTAATCGCTAGATCATCCACGGTAAATTTACGTTCATGTTTTTACAACATTTCAATTTTTTTTAGCAGATATTCTATAATAAAAATGAAGGATATTCAATAACAAAAATGAAAAATCATGAACAAAGAGAAACTAAATAAAATCAGCTGGACTATACAAGCCCAAATATATCAGTTAAGTGCCATACATGATACATTGAGTGATCATATCTCTCTTACTAAAAGCAAAGAAATAATCTTTTGTTGGATCCCAAACCATCTAGGTATTCCAGGAAATGACAGGGCAGACTCGAAAGCAATGAAAGATGAAATAGCAAAAATCAAAATTCCTCATACTGATTCTAAAGCTGTAATGAACAGAATAATTTTTAAAAAGTGGCAAAATTATTGGGAAAGATACACAAACAACAAACTCCAAAACATAAAACTCACTATTGGGGAATGGAACATTCAATACAGAAATAGAAGAGAACAGGTTTTGCTGACCCGCCTTCACATAGGCCATACCTACATCATGCACCATCATTTACTCGAGGGCACAGAATCCCCAATATGTACCAGCTGTCAAAAAAGATTAAGTGTGAAACACATACTTTTAAAGTGTACAAAATTAAATTGAGTGCGAAAGAAGTATTACCAAACAAGTAGTTTGGAAAAACTATTTTTGGAAACAAGACCAAGCAGGATACTCAAATTCTTAAAAGTGTACTCAAAAATACAACTGGTTGAATACTATCTCACACACATAGATATATGTATTTCTATCAACTTGCTATATATTCCAAAACTTAGTTCTACCAAATGTGCATTTGCAAATCTTGTATATATAATACATATACATACAATGTATGTAGGCTGGATTTGTCTTCAGATAACCCGTGGTGGTTGGTATGCCATAAAATCTAAACAGCTAAATTAAATATATACATTTTTATAAAATATTTTATTAATTTAAAATGTGTTAAATATATGAATTTGTTTAAATATATAAGTCTGTTATATATACTTTGTTAAATATATAAACTTCTTGAAATTTTTGTTCAATTTTTAATAATTTAATTCGGCGTTAAATGACCCAAGATGGGTTGATACATCGTAAAACAAAACAAACATGTCTCTCTTAATCAATGACTCACCAAGCAAAAGATTTTCCTGCAGTAAGCTGCTATTTTTTTTCGGGTAAACTGGTTGCCAACTAAGGTTATAGAATCCAATCCGCCCTGCTATTTAATCCATAGCTGAAAGGAGAAGAGATGGATTCATACCTTTCTCAAGGGTATTTGTGCATAAGTAAATGAAAAATGAATTTGACTAAAAATTGAATTTAAAATTTCAGCATTCCTTTCCATCATGGACATGTTGTTGCATCAATGTAAACTTCACTTTAGTCTGATGAAGTCTTAAAGAATGGAATATATCACAAATATTTTTTCCATTTTGTCATAGATTTCCTTAATATATATATATATATATATATATATATATATATATTAACATGTATTTGGGAAAAAAATCTCTCTTTATGCAGGTTTTATTAAAAATGACAAACAAGGTATTATGGTTATGTATATATAATTTTTCATGTGGTTTTTATAATTTTTATTAATAGGGAAGAAAAATTGAAACTTAATAATATCAACTACAAATACGACAACAATGTATTTACCATGTTCGTAATGTAAAACTCACACATGACTCTACACATATACATAAATGCTATGCATATTCAGTTAGACATAGAATGAAATTTATCCTTGATAATGGCTAAAAGTGTAGTTGAAAGTGCTCAGGAAAACAAAATATTTGGACTATTTTTATATAATTTATGTTCTGAAAAGGAAAAAATTATAAGATCACATAAAAATTAATGAAACACATATATATATATATATATAGTCATCTGCAGACAGATCTGTTTTGCTATATCACAGCTTATCAGTATGGTTAGACACTGATTGCTTTTTAACCCAGGATTGAAACCTGACCGAATTGGCGTCAGTCGGCGATTCTACCTCTGGGCTATGGGTGTTCGGTAGAGAAAGGCAGACTTTTTAGTCTGCGTATATATTAGAGAAAGGCAGACTTTTTAGGTGCGTATATATTATCATTATACGCGCCCAATATATATATATATATATATATATATAAGCATGTTTCATTAAACAAGCATGTTTCATTAAACATGTGTAGTGTAAAGTCACGAGATATTAAAATGAAGGGAATTTGATCGTTTTCTTTCATTTTAACATCTTGTGACTTTGCACTACACATGAAGAAATTCTAAAACAGACTTACACATGAAATAAACAGTTTTTCAAAGAAAATGGTCAAATTCCCTTCATTTTAATATCTCGTGACTTTACACATGAAGAAATTCTAAAAACTAAAATATTCTGTTGATCTTTTGAAATGGTTTGTGAGCGTCTTTATGGTTACCAACACTGTTTATAGATACGTAATTTAGAATAAAGCTCATTTCATTTTTTTTGCCTTGAAAAAGTCCATCACAGGACGAAATGCGTAGGCAATTTAAAGTACAGTTTTCCTCTTGTCTTTATTTCATTTAACTATTCTGTCCTTAATCTCAGGTCATAACTGAGTATATTTTTACACACTACTATATATACATAACACTACATACATTCTTTTACACATTAAATAAAATCTATCTTTAATAATGGCTAAAAGTATAATTGATTTTCCATAACAAAGACCTGCAGTATAGCATTCATGAACTAGCTTAATTTATTATTAGGTTTGGTTGTGTGTTTTTGTTTTTTAGACTGACTCATAGATTAGTAATTGAATGCATGGACATAAGAGAAGACTATGTAATACAGCATTTATGCGGTGTGGAATTTCTTTAAGTAAATGTAAAGGACTTACCATAATGTTAGCAAATGAGCAGGAAAAGCAAAAATTGAAAGACACATGCAAACCTCACATTTGCTTTTATACCTGTAGACAGGAGACAAGCAAAACCTGATTGGCTAATGCAAATCTTGATGTCATTATAAAGTAAGATCTATTTCTTGATACAATCAAAATCTTGCATCGTGGAGGAAATTAAGTGGAGAGATGGCCTGGTAACTGGTCAGAGTACCTGGCAGAATGAATCTGATGTTGCAATACCCAAAATCCATCATGAAGCCAGGGTAATATTACTGATGACCTCTCCTGCAGCATTTTATAAATATAAATGTATTTCAAGAAGAGAGTATAGCTGAATGTGCTTGGATAAACAAAACATTTGGACAATTTTTATATAATTTATGTCTTCAAAAGAAAAAAATTCATAAGATCCTATGAAAAATTATATAAAAAACTTAACTATAATACCTTATCTGTCATTTTTAATGAAACCTGCATAAAAGAGAGATTGTTGCCCAAATATACAATATATATATATATATATATATATATATATATATATATAATACTTTCTCTTTTTACTTGAAACCTTCTATAATATAAATTGTTTTGCATTTGCACTTTTTGCATGTTCTAGAACTTTTGGACTTTACATCAGAGAGTGGTCAAGATTTCTTCAATGGCTACTCATCATCAAAGACTGCACTGCCCATGAATGTGTATCCAGGCTCTACCAAACCTACAGTCCAGTCTTCCTACCAACATCGTCCTACTACTACTACCTCTTCCCATCCATCATGGTCGTTCCTTGATGAAACCATCGACATGCTACATACTCCACGCTTTCTTAGAAACAGTGCTACTCCCAAACAGCTTTTCGCAAAGGAAGGCCACGGTACTCATTCACCTGTGGCATCCTCTCGTTTTCATAACAACGCTAATTCTAGTCATTTATTGTCCACAACTGTTGGGCTGCCTCATCGCCATCAACATTATGCATCTCTACCCTTTTCACTAAATCATCCCAGCTTGAGACCCTCTTCTCAGGTTCATAACAGTAGTGTGTCATTGCCCCACCATCAACCCTTGATTGCCAGAACTGCCTACCCAGGTACTTACCTTCTGACCATGTTAACATTGTAGTGTTGTAGCTAGTTTCTACTAACTAAAAGTCTGTCTTTAGATAAGACTAAAGAAGTTTTATCTATCATTTTCAACCTTGTGTGATCAAAATTATGTGGAAATAGGATCTTTTGTATTTTCAGGTTTTTCCTCCTCCTTTATGTAAAAGTGTCAATATTTAGTAGAATTTCGAAGAATGCTAATTTTTCAAAAGATAATCTCCTTAATCTCTAATGATAAATGCAAAGAATTAACGTTGTGTTAGATTGTTTCAAATACCTTCTCAGAAAAAAATTTTACAACATTGTTTTTATGTCTGTCTGAATTTTGTGGCAGCCTGGCGGAGTAATGGAGTAGTGGCTCAGATTGAGAAATTGGAGAGCCGACTTCAAATTCCAGCTAAGTCATTACATTCACTTGAATGCTAATAACCTTTAGGAAGGTATGGATCCATCTCTTCTACATATTTTTGGGTAAATAGCAGATAAGCTTGGGTGCTATGGCCTTGATTGGCAACCAGTTAGGAAAAATCTCAATTCAAACCACCTGCTGCTATAGCTGCAGCAGATGTGGTGCCCCTTAGACCTTAAAGGGTTATGGGATTTGTGATTGTGTCTGAATTTGATAAGAACAAAAAAAGAATAATCTCTGGGAAAATCGTCTGGTGATTTAAACATTTCTCATTATGTCTTCAATTGATCGTGACTTTAGTGATATTGCAGTTGTTGGTTCAATCCTTGGGCCGGACAGTGTATACTTGTACTCAATGGAAACAGGGTGAGTAACAAAACCATTCCAAAATAATGGCAATCTGCTCCAGGAGAATCTTCTGTCCAGTTAGTCATATCTTGAAAGAGACATGATTGCCCAAGCCCATGTCATGTATAGCACTTAACTGACTGACTGATTTATTTTGTTAATCTATAGTATAATTTAGTATTTGTCTATATTTCTGATACTATTTTCAGTATCTACATTATTCAGACTATTGTCCTTATCTTTGTTGCCATTTGCACAAAGTTTCGGTCGTTGTATGCTTCGGCCTTTTTCAGGTGCTAGGAATTTTTAACTGAACCCTTTATTACAATCACTGGGGTATACGAACTCCATTCCTTGTGGGAATCCTTGTCAGGCTACAGCAGTGGTGAACAAGTAACTTGCAGAGTTAGAGGGAGATAACTCATGACTTCCAATCGAGGCTTCTTGCAAGGAATGGAGTTCATATACACTAGTGATTGTAATAAAGGGTTCAGTTGGAAATTCCTAGTATCTGAAGAAGGCCGGGGCATACAAAAGCCGAAACATCGTACAAATGGCAACAAAGATGAGTCCAATAGTCCAAATAATGTAAATACTATAATTTTCTTATTTCTACTTGTAGATGAAATTGTTTGCTTGTTACCATAACACAGATTTTTGTTAGCACAGTAACATTAAATAGCTTTAACTTGAAGAATAAAAGAATTTCGAATCCGAACTTAATGTGGGATTAGCACGCACCCTGATAATAATGATCAGAATGCTGTTTGTTTATTACCAAAGCTAAAATGATGATTATGCCAAGATTAAAAGCGTGGTTGAGGAATGAAAAAATAAATTAATACTGTATTGATACCTTTGTTATGATAGAAAGTATTTTTTACACTTCTTTTTGTAAAAGTATGTATCATTATTTTATGCAAAAATTATTCATCTTTTTCTCTTATCATTACATAGTACTCTTTGTTATTTACTTGCAAATATAAATTACTATTTTTTCATTTCATAATTAACATTCCCACACTTTATTACAAAAAAACAAAAAAAAAACAATGATTCTAAATTGTTAAAAAATCATTTAGGATTAGATTCCTGCTAATTCAGGATTAGGAGAAATACAGATAAAGTTAACTTTAAATGTAGTTGGAGTTTGGTAAATTACAAAATTATTCCCCTTTAGTTATTTATTTGCAAATAATATAAATTCTACAAATAGAAAGCAAGCTGAAAACAATCTTAAATGCATATAGCTGCTTCTCAATCTGGGGTTTGTGCACTATGTCCAGCACTTTGATGCAAACGATGGCATGATATGGACCTCATTGCTCATGACATTGGAGAACTTTATAAATTACATGAACTTTGTGTGCAATACAATATGTACTTCCCTGGAGTTGACACAGAACTGCCTGTCGACTTTCCTGATCATCAAATCACTTTCGAAAAGTTTGTTCTCTCCAAGTTGTTGGTTTCTGGTGTCACAAGCATGGTAAACATTTATTTATTGTATCAGATTGGAAATTACTGTGCTCATGCACTTGATACATTCTAAAAGAGAAATGAAAATGTTAGATATTTGGTGCATAGTATATAGCATTGCATTACAGCTCATCTGCTATTTATGATTTTTGAAAGTGATGTTCTCAAATATGTGGCGTCCCTTCATTTGGCAAACATAACAATTTCTATGCTGTTATTGGACAGAGGTTATAATACTTCTGTGCTTAAATAGGTATTACTAGGTAATACCTATTTAATTACCTATCACTAGGTATTAAATAGGTAGTGTGAAATGTAACATCTACTATGTATATATATTCTATACACTAAATCTAACAACTACTATAAGGCAGAGCTCATAATACTTCTGTTCTGAAGTTGTTATTACGTCTGTGTCCACATTTAATGCACTAAATCTATTAACTATTAAAGAACAGACCATATGTTGCAATCTTAGTGAATAATGATTACAATTCTGGATATATTTCATTCAAAAGAAATCTTTGAAGAAATTTGCATTTCAATGCACTGTTCGACTTTGCGAAATTGGTGAAACCTTTTGTAGCCAAAGCATATTGGCTCTAATAATGATTTCTTCTGCTAAAGGGAATGCAGGTTCAAATTCTGCTAGAGTGTGTATCTTTTGTTCAATATGACTTCTCAAGTATTCAGTCTGGTAGAAGAAAATAAACAAATATACTGTTTAATAGGATGTGCATTGTTGTGCAGTGGATATCAACTCGGAACGACAAATTGGGGAGCCGAGTTCGCATTCCAGTTGAATTCCTTGCATCTACTTGCGCACGAATACCCTTGGGAAGGGTATTCATTCGTCTCTTCCCTCCAGTTATGGGTTAAATAATAGGACAGAGTGGGTTCTATAGCCTTGGTCGACAACCAGTCTACCGCAGAAAGCAATGGCAACCTATTGCAGGATAATCTTCTGCCCATGTCTTGAAAGAGACATGATCACCCAAAGTGTGGATCACATATGGCCCTTAACTAACTGACCGACTGTTTAATAAATAATCGGAGCATCTACTCAAATATGAGTATTTACTATAAATAACATTTAAGTGATAAAATCTAGATTAATAAATAAAAAATATCAGTTTTTTAGAAGTTGCTTTGTTAGAACACGAAAGTGAATAGATATGAATGTTTCAAGCATCTTTTAAGAAACTTGCACTTAAAAGCACTGTCTAACTTTGCTCAATTGGCAAGACTCTTTGTGGCTGAGCTAATCTAAAGTATGTCAGATCTAAGACAGTTTGGATTCTGTTAGAGTGCATCTTTCTTTTTAATAAGATTTCTTGAATATTCAGGCCAGAAAACAAAAATAAATATATTGTTTAATAAATAAACAGTGTCTACTTAAATATGAGTATCCACTAAAAATAACATTTAAGTGATAAAATATTTCATTTACTAAATCTAATAACTATTATTGAAGTGAAGTTATAGTAAACAATTTATTAATAAAGATATTTGCACTATGTAAATAATGTAAATATATCATTTACAAATTAAAAAAAAATCTCTTTTAAATTGTCTGTAACTTTGTAAAGAATTATTAACATATATTGCTTTGATAATTCAGTCTATTTTTCTAGATTGCATCTTTTATATTTTTTGAATATTTAGGCCAGAAAACAAAAAAAATATATTGTTTAATAAATAAATGGTGTGTCTACCTAAATATGGGTATCCACTAAAAATAACAAATATTTAATTCACTAAATCTAATAACTATTATAAACTAGTAGTATAACCCGGCGTTGCTCGGGTGTAATGAAAACTTTTATCTATATATATTATCGGTTTTCTGCACTATTGTAAGAACTACAACCTTGAAACTTCTGAATATCGTTTCTTATGTCTTTGTCTATGAGTGTATCAAATTTGATTAAAATCAAACTATTCCTTCTATAACATGATTTTTTTTTATTATTGATTTAGAATATTTATCAGGGGTACCTCAACACAACCTAGCTAAAAACACTCACAGACGCTTATAGTACAACTGTGTAAATTTTCAAGAAAATCGGTTCAGCCTTTTCGGAGTCTATAGGTAACGGACACACATACAAAGTTTCATTTATAAATAAGTTTAGATTTAGATAAAGATATTTAGAGTAATTATTATATTTATATTATTGAACAGATTCTTAACATTTTGATAATAAATACTTGACAATATTTGTCTCTATTTCCGAAATGAGGTATTGTAATTATTTACATTATTTGAACTGTTGTCCCCATCTTTGTTGCCATATTAATGTTTTGGCTGTTGTACAATCTTACTTTCTTCAAGTAATTGGAATTTTGAACTAAATCCTTTATTTTATTCGGGGGGGGGGGTAGGTTCTTGTTCCATGAGTCATGCCACTTCCAGATATCTTAGTTATCTCCATTTAATTCAACTCTCAGTTTTTGTTCACCCCTGCTGTCACCAGGTATTTTATCCACTGATGTCCTCAAGGATACATGACCCAGTGGATAAAAGCGTTGGTTGAATCTAGTGACTTGGCCCAAAGAGTTGGGAGTTCAGTATCTGGCTGCATCAGAGGTGAAGAAAAAAAAATTAGAGCGTTGAGTTAAATCATGTTGTGAATATGGCAACAAAGATGAGGACAACAGTTTGAACTATGTAAATAATGTAAATATATACTTTTCAAACAAAAAAAAAATGTTTTCAATATCTATTTGAGAAACATTTTTAAAAAGTATCTACCATCATGATGACTAGATAAATTTACTAGTTTGAGTTTGAGAATTTTACTGTTTTGTATTGTATGTAACTGAATATTATGGTCTGTCTATCTTTTAAATTTATTGTCTGTAACTTTGTAAGAAATTATTAACATATATTGTTTTGATAATTGAGTCTATTCTTTTTATGTTTGCTGTTAACAATAATGTATTTTAGTCAAACAAAAAAAAAAATGTCCACAGAATAAAGTCATTAATATACCAATCTTCAACAGGTACATATCAATTATATAGAATTACCTAGGCAATAATTAATGGTACACCTGTTGTTTCTGATATAGATTTGTCCTGTCAGTATATTACTGACAATATTTTTCTCACTACTTTTTTTTTTTCCCCTGAAAAAGATTTTACATTTCATGAAATACACCTAATGAAGTCTGAAAAACAGATTTGAAATGATTTTTTTTTGTTTTTTTATTATAATCATATCACCCTAAGGAAGGCATTTTACTGCTACTGTTTTGCAGGGGGTTACATAGAAGGAAGTTATGAAAAAAAGTGACAGGTTATAAGGGGTGTCAGGAAGTGGGTAAAAGAAGGATGCATGGCCATAAAGTGGGTGATCAATTTATATATTGATTGTAATATAAAATTGGTCCCCCATTTTATATTTACATAATATATATATATATATATATATATAGCCCCAAGCAAGGCATTTTACTGCCACTGTTTTTGCAGGAGGTTACATAGGAGGAAAGTTATGAGAAAGAGTGACAGGTTACAGGGGGTGTCAGGAAGTGGGTAAGAGAAGGATGAGAATACTAATGACAGTGGAGTGGACAGAGAAGGAGTATGAGATAGTGGATGCGAGTTAATGAGATAGGAGATGACTATTGACTTTACATTTAAATTCTTGGAGATTGTAGCTGTCGGGGAAGCAAGTAAATGGAATACAAGGCCCAGGTAGAGGGCTGACCGAATGCGGTTGTTGTATGGAAGTAGAAGTGGGAGAATAAGTGCAGATTAGGAGAAAATAAGGGTCGACATGAGATACCAGAAAAATGGTTAGGGAAGTATCTTCTCAGGAGTCTGTTCCAGAAAGGCTCAATTGTCTGACAATATTAGCTATTTCTGATATATTGATCAGTTTTAATCACTTTGCAGGAGTTAGTTATTTTTCACTAAATGGTATCTTACTTATTTTCATCTGGTAGCAGAGAAAATCTATCAAATTGTATTTTTTTAATGTTTAATTTCATTTCATTGTTGTCAAAAACTGATAATTGTTGCCCAAGAAAATTAACTTAATGTGAAAATGTAAATAATAAAATAATTGACCAATTTTTATTTTTTTTAATAGTTTCACCTCAAGCAAGGCAATAAAGCTACTAGGATGCATGGTTTTGCTAAATTTTAAATAAAAATTTAAATTTCTGCTAATTTCTTCCCAATAAGATTTATCAGAATGAAGGTACATACAGGGATTTTTTTAAAATAATTATTTTATACATTTCTACATGTTTGTTATTTTAGGCTCTCTAAACCTTTTGAAAAATTGACTATGGCAAAATATTATTTACTTTAAGGCTAAATTTTTGCTGCCTTCTTCAACGTAACCATTTTATGTGTCATATCAAAATGGTAGCAGTTTACGCTATATTTATACACTATTCAAATTTCTCACTTTGGTAAAGCATTTTGTATCTAATATACTCCAATTTAAAGTTAGGTTATCTTAATGCAAAGTGTAATGGTTCTTAACTTTTTTGTTGCTTATACACCCTTTTCACCATCTTTCCAAACACTATTTCTCCTCTTCCAAGAATGACTATAATAACAGGATTGGTTTAAAATAACCTTATTGATGGCTGTTTCATTTAAATATCTTATTATTATATTAATATTGTAATGATGCAATAGGTGAATCCATTAAAATATATATGCTGAAGCTTCCTTTGATATTTATGTTTAGTGCCAATCTTATTTCCTTAATTTGTTTTGACCTTTTTGTTTAGAATACAAGGGAAAGGTCATTCTTGATTCTTTTTAGACTTGTTAACTTTTTGAAGGGTGAAGGCAGTATGGTCGAGCAATGATTTGCAGCTTGGATTGTGGAAATGGAAGACAAGTTTGAACTCTAGTCAATTCCATTTCATTCACTTACATTCACTTACATACTTGAGAAAGGTGTGAATCCATCACTTCTCTCCCCAGCTATGGGTAAAATAGCAAACAGAATGGCCTCTATAGATTTTGTTGGCAACCAGTCTAAAAGAAGGAAAACTTTGAATTCAATCCACTTCAAGAATTAGCCTTGGGTGGCAACCAGTCTAGGAGAGGGAAAAGTCGGAATTCAAATCATCTGATACCTCGTAGGTTCTACCTCCTTAGTCAAAGGCTTGAAAAAGATAACTTCAAAAACATATCCGCCTTAAGAGTTAGCCTTGGTTAGTAACCAGTCTAGGAGAAGAAAACTCTGAATTCAAACCACCTACTTTAGGCAAAAGCTAGATAAAGGTAACTTCAAACAAATTCACCTTAAAAATTAGGCTTTGGTGGCAACCACTATAAGAGAAGAAAACTGAATTTAAAATCACCTTGTAGTTCTTGCCTCTTTAGGCAAAGAAACTGATACTCATATAGTGGGATAGAAATGTCACTGTCAAATTAAATATACATTTCAACAGGTTCATCATATCTTGACCATGGAAAGTGTCAAAAATTGAACAAAACTTGATAAAGATATGAGTCAGTGACATACAAAAGATTTTTTTTAAATCCTTTTTCTCCAAGCAAGGCAATAATGCCACTAAGATGTCAAGTGTTACTGAGAGTAAAACATAAGAAAATGTTAGAAGAAAAGACAATAAAAAAACAGAATTCAAAAAGACAGAAGAAAGCAATTGATGTTGCATTTAAATTTTCGAAGGTCGGTGTTAACAGGAAAACAAGAAGGAAACTGAGAAAACGTTACTGAGGAGAAAGGACAATAAAAAGAACAGGATTCAAGAGGCAGAAGATGACGATTGATGCTGCATTTAAATTTTTGAAGATCGTAGTTGACAGGAAAGCAAGAAGGAAACCAAGAAAACGTTACTGAGAAGAAAAGACAAAAAGAACAGGATTCAAGAGACAAAAGATGACAATTGACGTTGCATTTAAATTTTTGAAGATTGTAGGTGACAGGAAAGCAAGAAGCCAGATAATTTCACAATTGAGTACTACAGGAAAAATCTATTAGAATAAAACTTACAGTTACATCTAGCTATTACGACAGTAAAACGATGAGACCTAATTGCTAATCTAGTGTTACATCTAAATTCCAGCAGCCATGCATAAAATTTATACCATTACAAAGATCTGGAAGACAATCTGATATGAAAAATACTTGTTTCTGTTATGTGAAGAAAGAAAGAATTTGAAGTCCAACAGGGTTGACAATTGCTCTGAAAATGACCTCTGATCAGTTATTAATTGGAGCAAGAAATGGATTGTAAATTTTAACACCTATAAAATTAAACTGCTATCCTTTAATTATAGATAATCATTTTTAAACCCCATTCACAATCAGTATGGCTGATGGTAACCATCAGGACATCTACTCATTCTGACTTCTTGGTTTCATGTTTTCTACTGACATCAAAAGCAGTGATTATATTGAATTAATTGCTAAGAAAGTTACTCAGTGTGTTGTGCCTGACAATTTTTCTTGTCAGAATCCATTTTGCACATTTATAAATCTACCATTTGTTCATGCATTGAATATTGCTGCTATATCTGGTCTGATGCTATATATCTCTAGATTCTCAAGAAAATTTAAAGAAGAGACTGTAATGTTATCCGTCCTGACCTGGTGTCTTATCCTTAATCACTTTTCACAACTATGATGTGACTTCCTTCTGTCTTTTCTGTAAATAATTTCATGGCAGTTGTTCAAAGGAGCTCTCCTCTGTGGCCCCCTCGACCATGTGAATTTAGACATGCTAATAGATTGGCGTACTAAGACACAGGAAAATTTCCCTAGAAA
Source organism: Ascarosepion bandense (assembly GCA_037127315.1). NCBI lineage: Eukaryota > Metazoa > Mollusca > Cephalopoda > Sepiida > Sepiidae > Ascarosepion > Ascarosepion bandense. The sequence goes on from JBBBDQ010000942.1 coordinate 3,976,554, forward strand.
CAAAGAAGAGAGTACTGGATTGCTATGTGATGTCAGTTCTTCAATACGGCAGTGAATGCTGGACAATATCATCAAAGATGAAGGAAAAACTTGAAGCAACTGAATTGTGATTCTACAGAAGCATACTGGATATAAAGTGGGGGATCAATTCCATATTACAATAAATATATAAACTGACCCCTCACTTTGTGGTCACAGCAGTTTCTATACATTTATATTCTTGAGATCCAAAAGCACAAGGATGCATTCCAGAAGCTGAGTAGAGTATTAAGAAACAAGACAATTTCGCTAGAAACAAAGAAGAGAGTACTGGATTGCTATGTGATGTCAGTTCTTCAATATGGCAGTGAATGCTGGACAATATTATCAAAGAGGAAGGAAAAACTTGAAGCAGCGGAAATGTGGTTCTACAGATGGATGCTGCAGATATTGTGGACCGAGCATGCAAGCAACGATAAGATGTTGGAAAGAATGGCAACGAAAAAAGATTAATAGTGAGCATCAAGAAGAGACAATTGAAGTTCCTGGGACATGTAATGAGGAAGGAGTGCTTGGAGAATCTGATACTGATAGGCCAGATAGAAGGAAAGAGAGACAGAGGACGGCAATGGATAACATATTTGAATGGTCTGATCAGGTGGATGATGAAACGGGGTTTGCGAGGTGTAACAGGAGAAAATATACTGAGAGCCACCAGGGATAGGGAGACGTGGAGAACCATGATTGCCTACGTCCTGAAAGGACAGGGCACATAGAAGAAGAAGAATAGATTGGCAGCCATGTCTCATAATTTCACTGTTAAAATAACCAGATATAACTGTAAGTTCTATTCTAGTAAGTTCCTTTCTCGGACATTTTGCCTGTTGAACTCTATTCCTGTTTCTTGCTTTCCTGTCACATGCAATCTTCTTTCTGCCTGTTCTTTCATTGTCCTTTCTAAAGTATTCTCTCAGTAACCCCCTTGCATCTTAATGACATTATCTCCTTCGGGTGAAATGATTAAATAGAAATTTATACAAAAAAATGTAGAAAATCAATAAAAAAAACCTTAAGCCAAAATAAACTTGCATTTTAAAATTTTATTTAAATTTAACTAATTCTTAGGATTTAATAAATGTAACCAACTTCAAATCAACCCAGTGTAGCGTAGGGAGCTGGTTAATGTTTCTTTGATTCGGCCTTGTGTCAGACTTAACCAAATTCTCTACAACTTAAAAGTTTTAGATGCAGAATTATTATCAGAAGTTTGGTTGTCAGTTGGAGTTTGTGGATTAGTGTAGAAGAGTGGAATAATGAAATGTACATTTCAAATGTTAAAATAGAAATTTATTAAAAGAAGGAATAACAAGAATTCATAGAACTGTTCATCATAGTGACTGTTGAAAGAGATAAGGAGAAAGAGGACAATGTCCCAGTGGGGGTGGGTCGGTTCCTTGGCTTGGAGTTTGAAGTTACATTTTAGATGTGTGTCTCTCTTTCACTGCTCCCATCTCTGCTGAGTCTCTGACACTGCAAGTCATTTATATGACCTTTTGAATTTCACACGGGATCAGGATCGCTAAGTCCTTTCAAGTCTTACATTGATCAAAAATCATTTCAACATCGACTTTTTTGTTAAGCACATGGTCAATCCTTTTCCTATTTGGGAAAAAAAGAATTTAAACATCATTGTGAATTTTGGTAAAAGTGGAGGAGTTGATTTAATTAATTTCTTATCAGATACAAAACTTTTGGTATTTATTCATTGATTGCTGAAGGAATTTGCCTTTTTTGTGAAAAGAATATGATCACAACTTTCAAATATTGTAAGTCGAGAATTATCTGTACAATCAATTTCAATATGATTTAGAGTAGTTCTTTATGACTGGTTAATTTCAACTTTTGTTTAAAAATGCGTTCCTTTTCTTTTAACTATCATCCTCAGAGACATCAGATACATCGTTTTCATTAAGCCCAGTTGTATATCTTTGTAAAATCATGATTTTAAATATTTAAACATGAAAGTTGTGTTGAAAGGTGCAAGAATAAAAAGCCTCACCCTCCATCAACACTCTTGAAATAATCAATATTAATCTTAGAAATAGATTCCAAGATTTATGAAAACATTTCTTTTCCCACATGAATGCTAAACACAAAAATAAAGAATATATATATATATATATATATATATATATATCACAGAAGAAAAAATGAAATTAACTAATTAACATCATTAACTGCAACTGCATATTTTTACATACACTGACATAATTTTAAATGTTTTGACATTTAGTTTAGAAAAAAATGACTGACTTTTCTATCTATACTCATGGGAGAGTGGCTATGAATTTATAGTAGTTAAACAAATAAAAAATAGACTATTATGAAAAGGAGTGACAAAAATGTTAACTTATCATATTAATATGCAAACATATCTGAGTTGACCATTGTTAAAAATAATTTTTTAATTTGTTTACAGACACAGGTATAAATGTCAAGATTTAGCAATTTTTTTATTAGTTTCAATAATGCGTCTCCATATTTAAGTTTTAATTATATCTAGGAACATGGTTGCCATATTTAACTTGAAAGTATAGAGCCACTAAATTTTGGATTAACTCATAAATATTCCAATTTAACCCAGATTATTTAAAAAGTAACCCTAAAAGTTACAAATAGTGAAATTCAAAATTTAATAGGTTTCAAAATACCCCAATCTAGTATGTCTGCCCAATTATGTCTATTGATAATCAGCCAATATGGTAAAATCTAATTCTAATATTTTGATATAGTTTATAAAAAGCTCTCTGGTTAGTCCATGGGTCTTCTTATCTTTGTAAATATATATAAAGTATTAAATCAAGTTTGAATAAACAAGATTATTTAATTTCAAGTCTAATGTCAGACATTTATTTTTATTATTTTATGTAAATGGAGACTTAGAGACTTGTAAGGATGTGTGTTGTGGTACAGTGGATATCGGCTTGGAACGAAAAACCGTGGAGCCGAGTTCAAATTCCAGTTGAATCCATTGTATTCACTTACGCGCAAATACACTTGGGAAAGGTATTAATCCATCTCTTCCTTCCAGTTATGGGTTAAATAGCAGGACAGATTGGGTTCTATAGCCTTGGTTGGCAACCAGTCTACCGCAGAAAGCAATGGCAAACTACTGCGGGATAATCTTCTGCCCAGTCAGTCATGTCTCTTTCGAGACGTGATCGCCCTAGCGTGTATCACGTATGGCACTTAACTGACTGTCACAATGTACAAATTGAATTAATATTAACTCTTAATTGTAGTATACTATTGTATAATAATAATAATTATATTACTGTGTAAATATCTGGGAAGAAAGTTATTCATGCAACCTTTGCTAAATAGTAAAATGTTGTATTATGGTTCTTAAAAGCTAACAGTATATCAGGTTATATAAGTCAGTTAAAGTGCCATACGTGATACACTCTTGGGTGATCATGTCTCTTTCGAGACATGACTGACTGGGCAGGAGATAATCCCGCAGTAGTTTGCCATTGCTTTCTGCGGTAGACTGGTTGCCGACCAAGGCTATAGAACCCAATCTGTCCTGCTATTTAACCCATAACTGGAAGGAAGAGACTGATTAATACTTTTCCCAAGGGTATTTGCACGTAAATGAATACAATGGATTCAACTGGAATTCGAACTCGGCTCCCTGGTTTCTCATTCCAAGTCGATATCCACTGTACCACAACGCACATAATCCTAAACATAAAAAATCATACATAATAATATTGACTATATATATATATATATATATATATATATATATATATATATTAAAGAAGAAAGAAAGAAGGATGGCACTGAACAATTGCTTTAAAATGTGCTTAATACAAAAATATAATAAAGGAAATGTAGAGTGAAATACATGTAAAGCAAAAGTTACCTCATGAACCTAACAGTGGAAACCTGGGTAATATAGTGGACTAGTAATTTTTGCCTTATCGTGTGCATGTGTGTGTGTGTATATATATATATATATATATATATATAATTTAGTATATTGAGGTAGCAGAACATTTTCTAAACATATACTGTTAAATATGAGAGACAATGAATGTCTATTATGTTTAATCATGAGCCATTCTAAACATCATGTGTGTGTGTATATATATATATATATATATATATATATTATATATTCTAAACATATACTGTTAAATATAAGAGATAATGAATGTCTATTATAAATGAATTTAACATTGAGTTCTTTTGAGTTTGTCTTTATCAGAATTTACCTGATTAATATTCCAAGGATTTTACTTTATTTATATATATTTAGTGTATAATTTTCTAAACATATCCTGTTCAATATAAAGAGACAATGGATGTCTATTATGTTTAATCATGAGCCGTTCAAAACATTGTATTTTGGCTTTAATTTCAGGTGAAAATAAGGACAAAAATTGTCCAACATTTGGATATTTTTTATTATGTTGGTTCTCAGCTTTTAAATCTGGTCATAACACATTACATTGCATTTAAATATATGGTTCTGTTAACATTTCAAGCTCTCACGCGGTGTGACGTCATAGAACTGCATTATAAATTTACAAACTGCATCTGCTATTTGGTAACCGTTATCGTCACATAGCAATGTTTTATGTCAACACAAGATAAAATCATCTTTGATGGTGGATGTTTTTATGCTAACATCCCTGTAACCTCTCTGAAGATGGCTCATGTGATCTGAAAGCTTAGAAACAAAACATAACAAAAAATAATCCAAATGTTGGAGATTTTTTGTCTTTATTTTAAACTGAAATTAAAGCCAAAACGTGATGTTTAGAATGGCTCATGATTAAACATAATAGACATTCATTGTCTCTTATATTTAACAAATATATATATATATATATACTCAACCCATGATTATAAATCCAAAATTTATTTCAGCAGTTGTAAAAATGACAAACTGCTTTTTTTAAACCTGAAAAATCAAATGTTACATTTAACTTAGAATATTCAAAAAATATGTCATATTACTTCAAATAATATCATTGAGCTTTCTATTTTATATTAATTAGATAAATTTTTGGATTATCCTCTCAATATTATGGGTTTGTCATGTTTTGCTATATATTTGGAAGTCAATTGATTACACAACCTTGGTTTCAACCTTTCATTATCTTCAGGTATTTTATATCAACTGATTTGTCAAGGTTTCGTTTAGTTTGTGAGGAAATACAAACATTGTTTGGTTCAACCCACCTTTTAATTTAGAATTGAAGTCCAAAATAGGGCAAATATTTTTCAAATTAATTAATAAACACTTCCTTAAAAAGTCAGAATTGAATAAAATATTCAATAGAAATACAGTTAAATTACAGCTGTCCTTGTAATTTAGAAAATTATGTAAAAAAGCAAGATGCCAAGAATTTAAAAAAAACATACAGCATAATATTGTTAATCAAAAATGTAACTGCATAAACAAAAACAAATGCCCACTTGATGGAGATTGTAAAGTAGAAGTTTTATTTACAAAGCAGAAGTACAGGATACAGATAAACAGAGAAAAACATAACTAGGATGTACTGAAGGATATTTTAAAAATCGTTGGTCTAATCACAAGTCTACATTCAAGCTAGAAAATCTTAAAAATTGTACCAAACTAGCTAACGTGTGGAAATTAAAAGAAAAAAAAAATGGCAAAAGCCTTGATATAACATAGAGCATATTTAAAAAAAAGGCTAGACCATACAATGGTAGTTAGTCATAATATTATTTCAGAAAAAGAAAGGTTACTAAATGAAAGATCCTAAGTAATGTCCAGTTTTAAACACATTAGAAAATATATTTTAGGATCGTACAAACCCAAATGAAAGTGTTTACAATTCTTGATAAATTCCTCCCTGATTTTGAAATTTCAGTTATTTTAAACTTCCAGTCGTGAATTCTGAAAATTCCTGTTGCATGTTTGAAAAAAAATGTTAGAGAATCAGTTGATATAAAACATCTGAAGATAACAAAAGGTTGAAACTAAGGTTGTGCAATCGACTGACTTCCAAATGAAAATATTTAAAAGCTCTACATTATATATGTACTTTTTAATACAACTTTATACTGGTCTAATTTAATTCTGATCAATAACGGCTTAATAATAATATATAATAACAGTTTTAAAAAAATATGAATGTGATTAAAACAGGTTATTTTTGCAAAGGTGTATTTTTATAAACAAAATGATGTTTACTAAAAATAAAAGGACACTGGTTTTTTTGATCCCATCTGAAATTATTGACATGACAAACTGGGGTCACCAAGTACTTTCTTGCATGACTTGCATGATTATAAATACAGAATGATTTTGGCGATCTTAGATGTTTTTATGTGCATCTTGGTATTTCTTTGTGCACTTTAATAGTCTATTTTTCTTCTTGTACAGACTTTTATTTGTATTGTTGTCTTTGGTTTGTGTCGATGGTGAGGAGAAAGGAAACCTGCCTCCCCCGAATTTGCTTTCCTTTGTGGGTGAACATAATCCAAGTAAATTTGGAAATTGTCTTTCAGATTACCGGCATCAAACTTCAGATGTCAAAAGACCTCCACCAACAGAGAAGGAAAAAAGGCGGAAAGAAGAAGAAGAAGCATATAGGAAAAAAAGATTGGTACATATTTTATATTATCCATATTTTATGACTTATAGAGAAGTATAGAAATTTATATTGATTTTTATCTATCTATATGATTTATATTTATACAAGTGGAAAGCATTAAATTGTCTAACACAAAATCTCTACTCTACTTATGTGCAGTATCATAATCATTATTATAGAGCCCACAATTCCACACTGTAATTAAATATTTTATTTTATATGTGACTATATTTGCTCTACAAAAAGTTTATCCTGCCATTAAAGGTGACTAAACAATAGTGTTTTAATTTCATAGTTGTGTTGTCATATCCTGCTATGGCAACAGAAAACAAGTTTGAGTGAAATTAACAATAAGTATACTGCATGTGAAAAGGAATGCAGTAGAAAGACATGTAATGTTAATAATGCAAAGTGCTAAAGGTTAATTTGAATACCATCATCCTTTCTATAGATTTATAGTCTGCATATTACGATGTTACATGTGGTTTTGAATTCAAAGTTATTTTTCTCATAAACTGGTTGTCAGTAATTCAAAATATATAGGATTTATACAAGAGTAGGTGGAACAAATGGTCTCATGCATAAATTTTTTCTCAAAGACTTTTTTTTTTAATCATTTCACTCCAAGCAAGGCATTTCACTGCCACTATTGCACAGGGGGTTACATAGGGGAAGGTGGTGAGAAAGAGTGGTTAGATATAGGAAATGTCAGAAGGAGGGTGATAGACGGGTAAGGATGTAGATGGGAAGAGTGTTTGGGAGAATGGATGCGTGTTAGTGTGTTAGGAGGTGTCTATTGACCTTACATTTAAATTTCTGGAGATTGTAGCTGTAAGGGAAGCAAGTATGTGGAAGGGAATTCCACAGGCGGGAAGTGCGAGAAAAGAAGCTGTTGGAGTAGAAATTGCGGTTACATTTTATCGTATTAAGCTATTTTGAATGTCTCAAGAACCGGTTGTGTGCAGCTTAATGCAATTTGGCAACAGAACTGCCTGGTTTTAATAACTGCAAAATTCTGTGTCAGTGAATCACTTTTGCTCTTTTTATTTATAATTCACAAGGAATTACTTTGCCGCATATGTATGTCATTATTTTTATGTTTACATAGTCAATTTATTTCGACTCTCAGCCTCAGTTGAATGCATTCACTAGTTGAAAAAAAAGAACAAAAAAAAACGTTGATACTACTGCTGGGTGTTTACGGTGTTGTTTTTGATATATTTGACTGTACATAGTAACCACTTGTTTTCACCTCTAAAATGACTCTAAAAATTGTCCTGTATTCTGCGTACAAACAGAAGTCCATTACATTTTAAAATTAGTAACATAATGACTATGAACAGTTTCCGTTTTCTTTTTTCTTAATATCCTTGACTGAATTAAAGATACTATGACATGAACATTAAAATTTGGGGTGAAGAAGGTACTCTTGATCAAGCCGAGAACTTTTCAGCACACACTTGTATTTTAATATTAGAAGTCATGGTGGTTATGTATACTGCATATTATGTAGCGTTAGTGTCTTAAGTGTTTTTACCAACAAAGGAAGTTCTTAATATGACTCTCAAATGAATGCTTGTCATTATATGTGTGTGTGTGTGTGGATATATGTGTGTGTGTGTGTGTGGATGTATGTGTGTGCGTGTGTGTGTATATATATATATATATATATATATATATATATCTCCACATACGTGTGTATGTGTGTGTGTGTATATATATATATATATATATATATATATATACCACATACATGTGTGTGTATATATATATATATATGTATACACACATACATGTGTGTGTATATGTGTATATACATTGTGTGTGTGTGCGTGTGTGTATATGTGTATATACATGTGTGTATATGTGTGTGTGTGTGTATATATATGTGTGTGTGTGTGTATATATATATATGTGTGTGTGTGTGTGTGTATGTATATATATATATATATATATATATATATATATATATATAAAGTGAACATTAAAGTTAACACTCAGAGGTGACAGATTGTTTCATGCTAGGTACAATCATCAGGCCTGATGGCTGTGTTTAACATGAAACAGTCTGTCGCCTCTGAGTGTTGGCTTCAGTGTTCACTTTTATATTTTGCATACAATGTATCTCTGATATTGAGAACTTTATCCTATAAATGTAGCACACCTTAAAACTATATTTCTCCATATATTAATTAGTTAGTTTTTGGTCATAATTAAATAAAACTAATCCACAGTTGTATTAAAAAAAGTGTTCAATACAATTATATTGTTGAACTTTTGAATATCTTTTATTTGGAAATGACCTTGGTTTCAACTTTTCGGTATCTTCACGTGATCGTGGAAATAACTCATTTCCAAATGTGAGATATATATATATATATATATATATATATATATATATATATATATCTCTATGTGTGTGTGTGTGTGTGTAACAAAGTGTGTGGGGGGGGGGAGGTTGTGATGTGTTTCGTCCTTTACAACTTCATTGAACTAAATTTTTGTTGTTGCAACTACACGTGCATGAACCAGAGATGTTAGGACTTAAAGTTCTTCTTTTTCTAATCAAACCAATTTCATTTAGATTTTTTGTATTTCCACCACCTTTGGTACTCGATATTCCACACTGTATTTCCATCACCTTTGGTACTCGATATTCCACAATGTATTTCCATCACCTTTGGTACTCGATATTCCACACTGTATTTCCATCACCTTTGGTACTCGATATTCCACACTGTATTTCCATCACCTTTGGTACTCGATATTCCACACTGTATTTCCATCACCTTTGGTACTCGATATTCCACACTGTATTTCCATCACCTTTGGTACTCGATATTCCACACTGTATTTCCATCACCTTTGGTACTCGATATTCCACACTGTATTTCCATCACCTTTGGTACTCGATATTCCACACTGTATTTCCATCACCTTTGGTACTCGATATTCCACACTGTATTTCCATCACCTTTGGTACTCGATATTCCACACTGTATTTCCATCACCTTTGGTACTCGATATTCCACACTGTATTTCCATCACCTTTGGTACTCGATATTCCACACAGTATTTCCATCACCTTTGGTACTCGATATTCCACACTGTATTTCCATCACCTTTGGTACTCGATATTCCACACAGTATTTCCATCACCTTTGGTACTCGATATTCCACACTGTATTTCCATCACCTTTGGTACTCGATATTCCGCACTGTGATTGTGACATTAGGGAGTTAATCAAGCAAAAAATAAAGGAAAAAATAAAGGAAGCGGAAAGAAAGAGTTTACTAACTGGATAATAATTGTTGAAATTTGCAGGAAGGTGGATTGAAAAGTTGAGAAGAAAATTAAAAATGAAATGCACTGAAAAAGCATGTTTCAAAATAATAAATGAACTCCCAAATAGTTCCAAGGAGGATCAAACCCAAATTTAACTAGACAGAATTTGGTACGATCGAGCAAAGCCAGGTGATTTAATTAACTTTTTCTTCAAGTTTACAGTACTATTTTGCTGGTCTTGACTCACTCCCCCTGTATTTTAAACTTTTTGTTCTGCATACAAAATTAAGCGTTAGGAATTCAGTTAGTCTATAACACCTGTTGATACCAAAAGGCTGAGACCATGACAGCATAATCAGCTGATCTGACTAATTTTAATATGTGTATATATATATATATATATAGTCATCCGCAGACAGATATGTTTTGCTGCATCACAGCTCATCAGTAAGGTTAGACTCCAATTACTTTTAACCCAGGATTGAAACCCAACCAAATTGGCGCCAGTCAGCAATTCTATCTCTGGGCTATGTGTGCTCAGTCGAAGAAGGCAGACTTTTTAGCATGTATATTATCATTATACATGCCCAATAGCCAGAGTGCTCTAATTCATTACTGAATGAGTGATGCATACATGCCAGAGTAGCTACTGTTTTTCAAAGTCTACCATTCTTCCAGAGTGCTCAATCAGGGTGTGAGAGCATAAATAGTCATCCGCAGACAGATCTGTTTCGCTGTATCACAGCTCATCAGTACAGTTAGACTCCAATTGCTTTTAACCCAGGATTGATTTTTAGCATGTATATTATCATTATACATGCTCAATAGCCAGAGTGCTCTAATTCATTACTGAATGAGCGATACATATATATATATATATATTATAAATTATATTTTAGAACATGTACAAATTTTTTATATAAAAAATTGGATTTATTGGATATAAAAATTTGTACATGTTGTAAAATATAATTTATAATAAATATTCACAGCTCTATATTATATATCGAGTACTATTTTGGACGTTGTAAAAATTTTTCTTCGTTCCTTTTTCACTCAGAAATATATATATATATATATATATATAACGGAAATTAACAAATTTTTACGAAACTTGGTTATATACAACCGACAATTTGAAATGAATTGTGTGTGTGTGTGTATATATATATATATATATATATATATATATAGTGTTTAATTGTGATAATTTTTAGTGCCAAGGTTGTTATTTTTCAGTGTTTTTTTTTTGGCAAGCAGGTATTTTATCATAAAATGCTCAATATCGATGTGTAGATAAAATGGTGATAGGTACAAAGAGTTTATCTCTTTATTAAAGGAGATTTATGCTGCCAACTTTATAGTTTAATGAGGAGAATGTTGTGATGTTTTCACTAGTTAGGGCTGTGTGTGTATGTATATATATATATATATATATATATACACACACACACACTCACACAATGAAGAGGGTCTCTTTTTTTATAGTATTGATTGGAAAAAGTATTAATCACTCTCCCTATAACTATCAGTTAAAAAGCAGAGTAGACATGAATCTCTATCCTTGGTTTGAAACCAGTCTATGAGAATTTGAAACTCGTTGAGTGTGAAGCTGATAACTATACCTCATAAAAATCTATTTACTACAGAAGCCACAGCTGCAACAAAACACCAAAAATGGTAAAGCTGTGCCTTTATTCTCAACAGAAGAATGATGGCATAGGAATTATTAGCAGTTTAGACTGAGAAATCGGAGAGCTGAGGTCAAATTCCAGTTGAGTTTATTACATTCTCTTACATGCTATTACTCTTGGAAAAAGTATGAATTCATGATTAAAATAGCAGGACAGACTGAGTCCTATAGCCTTGCATAGCAACCAGTCTAGGAGAAGGATACTCTGAATTCAAAACACCTGCTTGCTTGTAGGTCCTGCCTCTTTAAGCAAATGATAGAAAAAAATCACTTCAAGGACAAATCCACTTCTGAGAGGAGAAACAATGTAACCTCAGCATCTCTGGTGCGGAAGAAACTGGCTTAGCCATTGCATTTTTTGGCCTTGACTGTCATTGTGAACCACAAATGTGAGATGGAGGGGAGTGGTGACCTCAGCGGTGATGCAAAACACACTAACCAAATAAAATCAGTGAATGCAAATTTCATTTAACCAGACTCCATGTTATGTAGTGAACAACCTTGATAATCATCTAGGGTACTAAAATCCTTATGAAAGGATCACTTTAATGTGCATCAATTGGTATGTTGTAGTTATTTGAATAATCTAATGTAATCTTGTGTAATTATCTTACCAAAACTTTGGTGGGAAAAAAGGAACTTATGTTGTGAGGCTGGCTTAGGGTGAAGAATATCCTGCTGCTGGGCCTGTTGAAAATTTAGTGAGTTTCATCCAAATTCTGAAATTGATACGAACTTGACTTAAAATTTTGCAAATTCTTGCATAACATTTACCTAAGTACAATAGATGTCAATGAATGTATAATTATCATAAATCAGCATTTATTTAAATAAATTCCGTTTATTTTATAAACCAAGCTAAAAAGAGAACAAAGTCAAGTATTTATTCAACACCCAACAGAAATGTACATTTATCCAAATATTTCTGTGTTTTATTTACACATGATTTTATTTCTTTTGTTATTTCTGTCTTTGGACTGAAAAGTGTTTGATGTCACCATTCCACGTTTGCTATTTTTGACAAACCTGTATTTTGTTTTAACTTTCATTTCCATAATGCAAGGGAAACATTTGTTCTGTACATCATCTGCAGAAGTTCTTCTATTTTTACCCTAACTCATTTTAAATAATGTTTTTATGTTCAAGCTTAGTAGTTAGAATACATAATTAGTGCTCTTAAGGTCTACTGTTCAGTTTCTAATCTGGTTTATAACAAGAACGATTTGGGTTATTATTAAGTCGAACAACAAATAACCATTAAAACTATTTACAGTTGGACTAAAAGTTGGTGACACTAAAATCAAACAGATACAAAAAATTAAATCCTGGGAAGCATTCTGACAGAGGGTGGAAAGGGCAACACTGAGATCTGAAGATGCATTGGCATCGGCCAAAAATGCATTTCAAAGGCTTAGCAGAGTATTAAATACAGGAAGATTTTGTTGAAGACAAAAAAAAATACTGGACTGTTATGTGATATCTGTCCTTCTAGCAAATGCTGGACGTTCTCCTTAAAGATCAAGGAAAGCAAGAGAAATGTGGTTCTACAGAGGATGCTGACGACAACATGGACCAAACATGGAGAGAATGCAAACAAAAAGGAAACTTGTACTTGGCATAATTAGTGCTCTTAAGGTCTACTGTTCAGAATGATTTTGGCTATTATTAATTGCTTTATACTGGTAGCTTTGCACCACACAAAGATAATTTCTTTTCAGCAAACAAATAGGTGTAACAAATAACAGAAACCACATCACTTGAGGACTATCAACAGCAGAAACAACTAAATTGAATAGCTCATGTAATTAAAAAGAAAAAAATGACATAATCAAGATATTAATGTTCCACACTGTTTTTCTGGAAGTGTTCTTATTATGTCGAAAAATGTTCACATTCTGACATAAAGAGATTTTGTGGAATACAAGTTTTTTTGTCTTTTTTTAAGGCAAGTTCATAGTTTTGGCATTTCTTAAAGGTTAAGCAAGTCACTTAAATGATGGTTGCTTACTGAGTAAATGCGTGGAACTGATATTTAGAAAGATATTAATAACCAATGAGTAATTATCTGTTATTGTTTATTATTATTAGTTTATTATTAGTTGATATAAATTTTTTTTAATATCTTTGCTGATTATAGTCATTAATTTTTTAATAGTTTGGCAAATTTAGTTTTTGAATCTTTAAATATCAAATCAGAATTATGAGGTTAATTAGACTTAACTTCTGAATCATAGAGATTAACTAGTCCATCTATATATGATGGTGTATTGAAAGTACTTTTGCTTTGTAGTAAATTATGAACCTCTCAAGAACTCATGTATATTTTATAAGCATATTTAATTCTTGATATATTGATGATCCTAGCTCAGAGCTTTTTAAAAATGCATGCTGGGATTATTAATGATCTTTTAATTATTAATTAATTTTTTTTTTGTGATCTCTTTCTTTTTTAAATAAATTTTGAATATGAATATATATACTTAGAATTTGGCTTGGTTGACAAATGTTAAATAATGTACTGAAAAAGAAAAAAACAAAGGAAACTTTTATAAGGATGTTGCCAATGAAAAAATGTTTGTAAAGACCTTTCACGCTTCAAGTTTTTTTTTAAATCCAGCCAGGAATGTTCAAGTTCACTTCAATTTTGTGTTTTAACACATATTCGACAACGTTACTGCTAATTTTTTTTATCGAAGTTTCATGGGACAAGTCACCATCCTTTAATTGATGGAACTATTTTTTGGCACGATGATCAGATGTTTAATTTATGGACAAGATTTCAAACAAGATCTTCAACATCCCTTTGTTAATTTTCCTTTCCGCAGAGCTTTCAATAGAGTATGGACAGGAAAATTATTGATTGAGCATAACTGTGGAACTAGTCAGATTTAATCTTGTGTTTCTCAAAGGAAACCAGTTCCATCTAACTATAAACACTTGGTCTTAAAAGAGTTTTTTTTTACAATCATATCACCCCAAGCAAGGCATTTTACTGCCACTGTTTTGCAGGGGGTTACATAGAAGGAAAGTTATGAGAAAGAGTGACAGGTTATAGGCGGTGTCAGGAAGTAGGTAAGAGAAGGATGAGTGTGGTCATAAAGTGAGGGATCAGTTTATATATTGATTGTAATTTATATTTACAATATATATATATAATCATATTGCCACAAACAAGGCATTTTACTGCCACTGTTTTGCAGGGGGCTACATAGGAGGAAAGTTATGAGAAGGAATGACAAGTTATAGGGGGTGTCAAGAAGTGAGTAAGAGAAGGATGAGAATACTGATGAGAGTGGAGTGGATGGAGAAAGGAGCATATGAGAGAGGATGCAGGTTAGTGAGATAGGAGATGACTATTGACTTTACATTTAAATTCTGAGGGATTGTATCTGTCGGAGAAGCAAGTAAACGGAAGGGAATTCCACAGGTGGGAAGTGTGAGAAAAGAAGATATTAATACAACTGTCTTCTCCTTTGTGTGGCATGTCCTTTCAGGATGTAGGTGATCATGAATTTCCACTTGTCCCTATCAATATTTTTCCTCTTGATATATCTCCAAAACCCTGCTTCACACTCCACCTGCTCAAGCTCATCAAGTAGGTCTCACAATGCTTTCCCTTGTCTCTCTTCCCCTATATCCATCCTGTGAGTATTAGGTTCTCCAAGCCCTCCTTTCACATTACATGACCCCAAAATCTCAGCTGTCTCTTCATTCGGCATTTGAAATTTATAAAATTTTTCTCTTAAAGGAATTTTTAAGGAAAATCTTTTTTTTATCATTTCACCCCAAGCAAGGCATTCCACTGCCACTATTGCACAGGGGGTTACATAGGGGAAGGTGATGAGAAAGAGTGGTTAGATATAGGAAATGTCAGAAGAAGGGTGATAGACAGATAAGGATATTGAAGATGAGGGTTGGGTAGATGGGAAGAGTGTTTGAGAGAATGGATGCGAGTTAGTGTGTTAGGAGGTGTCTATTGACCTTATATTTAAACTCCTGGAGATTGTAGCTGTCGGAGAAGCAAGTATGTGGAAGGGAATTCTCTCAAATGAAGTAACTGTTATTGCTCTTTCCAGTATCAATGAGGTTTCTTTTTGTTATATTCTTCTTAAAAACCAAATCTTTTTTTGATTCATGTTATCCAAATTTCCACCACCAGCCAGATGTGAACACACTAAGACTGAACTAAAAACTTTGTCAACTGCACATAAGCTCTGCACATAGCTTCCATTTCATTTACACACTCAAAGAAAATTACAATTCATAATTTTCACTAATAGAACCCACTCCCACTTAAAGAAGCAAATAGAAATTGAAGCCGATCTGAGCCTAAGAAAAGGATATAAAAACCCATCAAAGGGACAGTCAGTTAGCATAACACCCAGTATTCACAATGCTCACTGGGATATGACCTTCCATCTCCAAAAGACACCTGCTAAAGGCCATTGCTGCAGTAAGTCACAATTCATCCTTCCTCTCCTACCATATTTTTATAACTACTTTCTTTTAACAAGAGATGTTTACACTTCTATTTTTTTAACTAATACAATTATTTATTTCTTAAGCCTCTGTCATTTCTTTGTTCTACCACCATATGCTCAATGTAACACTTCTTCACCTTAAATTTGAAACAGTGTGGAACATTAATATCTTGATTATGTCATTTTTTTCTTTTTAATTACATGAGCTATTCAATTTAGTTGTTTCTGCTGTTGATAGTCCTCAAGTGATGTGGTTTCTGTTATTTGTTACACCTATTTGTTTGCTGAAAAGAAATTATCTTTGTGTGGTGCAAAGCTACCAGTATAAAACAGTTAATAATAGCCAAAATCATTCTGAACAGTAGACCTTAAGAGCACTAATTATGCCAAGTACAAGTTTCCTTTTTGTTTGCATTCTCTCCATGTTTGGTCCATGTTATCGTCAGCATCCTCTGTAGAACCACATTTCTCTTGCTTTCCTTGATCTTTAAGGAGAACGTCCAGCATTTGCTAGAAGGACAGATATCACATAACAGTCCAGTATTTTTTTTTGTCTTCAACAAAATCTTCCTGTATTTAATACTCTGCTAAGCCTTTGAAATGCATTTTTGGCCGATGCCAATGCATCTTCAGATCTCAGTGTTGCCCTTTCCACCCTCTGTCAGAATGCTTCCCAGGATTTATTTTCCTGTACCTGTTTGATTTTTGTGTCCTCATCCTGTATTTGGCATTTTGGGGAACTCTTTTTGCCGATGAACATGCATTGTGTTTCCTTGAAATTTATGTTCAGCAATTTCTTTTTAATTTCCCTTGTTACTTTCTTTAAAAGATGTGATCTGTGGTGCAGTGGATAACAAATTGGTGAGATGAATTTGAATTCCAGTTGAATTCGTTGCATTCACTTACGCACAAATACCCAAGTTATCTGTCTCTTCCCTCCAATTATTTCTGTTGTTTCGAATGTCTCTTTCATCTTCGAGGAGATTATCCAGCATTCGCTGCTAGATAGGAGGAAAGATATCGCATAACTGTTCAGCATTTTTTTCTTTGTCCTCAACAAAATCTTCCTATCTCTCAATACTCTGCTAAGCCTTTGAAATGCGTCTTCGGCCGATGCCAATGCGTCTTCGGATCTCAGTGTTGCACTTTCCATCCTCTGTCAAAATGCTTCCTAGGTATTTAGATTTCTGTATCTGTTTGATTTTAGGATCACCAACTTGTAGTCCAACTGTAAATAATTTTAATGGTTATTTGTTTTACTCCATCTTATGTTCTACATTTTTTCTGTAACAATCAAGATTGTTCTGCTCCTGGTGTCTGTGTTTTTTTTTTTTACTAACATCAAAAGTGTCACACACAATTTTTCTAACTGATTTTTTCCCTCTTACACGCTTTCTCAAATTACCAGATCATTTCACTTTTAACCATATCTTCTTTCACTCATGATGGCTCATTCATCATAACCATTTTAACTGTAACCATGGACCATCATCAAAACCCAGTGTCAAATTGTCTATAATCCTTTCCATATATTACTCCATTTAAAAAAAAAAGAATTTTTCATTGAATCAATGTTGTAAAGTGTTTATCTTTGATTTATGGCTGCCACTTGTCTCTTCTTACAATAGGAACAGTTATATGACGAGGAAAGGCGTCGAAAGAAGATCCTTGAAGAGGCTGACCTGGAGGCTAGGCGACACTGTGATGTTTTCTCGTGAGTATCTTCATATTATCAAATATGGCAATGTTAAATAACCGCTAGAAATTGAACTGGATTTTAATATTTAAAAAGAATTTCACATTGTAAATCCTTTCAACAAACAATGCTGAAGACGAACCTTAAAATTTGCATAGTCAATATGTTTTATACCAGAAAAGTCAGATCTTAACCCAGAATTGCATATTTTATTGTTGTTGTTGTATTCAGCCATGAATGCACTTTTGTTAAGGTGGGACAATAATTTAGAGTGTGTTGTTAGATTTGCATTTGATTGTATATTTTTTTTAACAACATTATTTTTGAGTTTTCAACTTGCAATTTTTTTATCATCTTTATATGACATTTTTTTGACCAGTTTTAACTTATAAATATGCAGTTGAATGGAGTTTAATTAATCACAAATTTTTTTGTTAAAAAAATAAATCTCTTAATTAAAACAAGAGAGAGGTGCTGTTTCTCGCAGCCTGGAAAATGATATCAGAGAACTGTATTCAAATCCTGGAGGTGTTTTTTCTCATTTTAAACTAATTCTTTTGGGAAAGTCATGTATACACTTCTCCCTGAACTAATTTTCATAACAAAATATTTTGCCAAAACATAATTAACATGGGCATTCTACAATGGTTGAGGGACAAGAGAACTCAAATCTGTAATCTTTTTATTTTTATTTTTAAATCTTTTCATCCAAAACAAAGTAAGATACTAGGGGGTTACTGAGTATGAAAGAATGATAAAAAGAAAAAAATTATTAGAGAGAGAGTGGGATTTAAAAAACTGAAGATAACAATATTGCATTTAAATTTTTAAAGATCAAATTTGACTGGAAAGCCAGAAGAGAGTTCCACAAAGAAGAACTGCAAGAGAAGAAACTGTTAGCATAGAACTTACGCTTACATCTAACAATTTAAACTATAAAATGATGAAACCTAGCTACCAATGGTCCCATGTTGCGAATGACTGGTATAGATATGAATACCTGGTTACTCATGTAGAAAATATAAGCAGTGCAATAACAAAATTTGGTGCCGGTATAGTATGTGGCCTACATAATTCTGTCACTGGTATAGTATGTGGCCTACATAATTCTGTCACTGGTATAGTATGTGGCCTACATAATTCTGTCACTGGTATAGTATGTGGCCTACATAATTCTGTCACTGGTATAGTATGTGGCCTACATAATTCTGTCACTGGTATAGTATGCGGCCTACATAATTCTGTCACTGGTATAGTATGCGGCCTACATAATTCTGTCACTGGTATAGTATGCGGCCTACATAATTCTGTCACTGGTATAGTATGCGGCCTACATAATTCTGTCACTGGTATAGTATGCGGCCTACATAATTCTGTCACTGGTATAGTATGCGGCCTACATAATTCTGTCACTGGTATAGTATGCGGCCTACATAATTCTGTCACTGGTATAGTATGCGGCCTACATAATTCTGTCACTGGTATAGTATGCGGCCTACATAATTCTGTCACTGGTATAGTATGCGGCCTACATAATTCTGTCACTGGTATAGTATGCGGCCTACATAATTCTGTCACTGGTATAGTATGCGGCCTACATAATTCTGTCACTGGTATAGTATGTGGCCTACATAATTCTGTCACTGGTATAGTATGTGGCCTACATAATTCTGTCACTGGTATAGTATGTGGCCTACATAATTCTGTCACTGGTATAGTATGTGGCCTACATAATTCTGTCACTGGTATAGTATGTGGCCTACATAATTCTGTCACTGGTATAGTATGTGGCCTACATAATTCTGTCACTGGTATAGTATGTGGCCTACATAATTCTGTCACTGGTATAGTATGTGGCCTACATAATTCTGTCACTGGTATAGTATGTGGCCTACATAATTCTGTCACTGGTATAGTATGTGGCCTACATTAAAAAAAGCATAAGAAAGTATTGTAACTGACTGGTAGGGGTTAGGGAAAATAATTAGTTTCAATGAATAGCCAAATAATTACAGTGTAACCCGGATATAAGAGAGTGGTTGGGACCGGATAAATGTTCTCTTATATTCGGGTTTGGTCTATTTTATATACATTACCACAGGCTCTAATTTGGGACCAGAGAAAATCTCTCTTATATCAGGGTTATACTGTTTCTCAATAGATATATTCTTACTGAAGTAGAACACCTTCAAACCAGGTAGGCTATATATTATACCAGAATCAAAAATGGAGGCCATATTTTATACTAGAATCAAAGAAGTTGGCCACACACTATACCAGAAACAAAGACGTAGGCCACACTCTATACCAGAAACAAAGACGTAGGCCACACTCTATACCAGAAACAAAGACGTAGGCCACACTCTATACCAGAAACAAAGACGTAGGCCACACTCTATACCAGAATCAAAGAGAAAAGCCATATACTATCACGGCACACAAAATTATTTATATTTGGCCATCAATTTTTGATAGACTAATTCTTTAACATGGTCTAAAATAATTAAATCAGTTACTTTCTGTTGAGAATTTTATAATAGAAAAAGAAGAAAGGAATTATTAATTATTCTCTTTAAATTTCACTTGTGTTATTGTTCTGGTACAATGGGTTAAACAACTGATTTTTTGTTTATATTTTTTTTTCTTTGATTTTAGGCTATGCACATTACGAACTACACTCATTAGCCAAGACCCACCCTGCCACACCCATTGTAGTGAACCACCCTCATTCCCTTTGCATCCCATTAGGGAAATATAAGTTCCACTTGAGTGGCTTCTTCCCACAAACCCCCTATTTTTTGGAACTGATTCTCAAGAGGATGCTTCTCCAATCCCTACAATATGGGGTTGTTGAAAGTCTAGGGTTAACTGTTATCTTCCCCACATGTCCCTATAAAATGTTTCTCTTATTCTGTAATCCCCTACCATGAGTGGCTTTTGGGCCTTGTTAAGGGTGAACATAATTGTCAAAATAAAAATACACACACATACATGGTCAAAAGCATCTTGTTACCTTCATCAATTAAATATTAATACAAAAAACGACTAAATTGATATCAATATTTATTTGATTATCCAAAGGAGACGAGCTGATCATTGTTTGTTCGATAATTGATCTGATTATAAATATGGAAGCTTATAATGAACATGTACAATAAAACAGGCTTTAATGTTTTACTTTCCTGCAAATTTTTTTTAAGTGGAATATGATGTTTTCATCATTTTTGATGATTGCTAATGGGTAGCAAAAAAAACAAAAAAACCTAGTGCCTTTTCAATTTCTTTTAGTTGAATAGAATTTTGTTCATTATTATTTCATGTTATCTACATTAATAGTTGTTGTGCATTCAACCAAAGAAACTATCATAGAAAGCAAAAGAAAGACAAAGCAAAAATTAATAGGATAAATATGTAATCTCAGGCAATAAATTCATTTTATCCAGCGACAACCGCTCACCTCCATCTTCCAATTGTGGTTCACAGTGACATTCAAGGCAGGGGTTAGTGCAATGGCTTAGCCAGTTCCTTTTGCACTGGCTATGTTGAGGTTTCCCTGTTTTTCCTCTCAGAGATGAATTTGTTTTTAAAGTTAGCTTCTTCTAGCCTTTTGCCTAAAGAGGCAAGACCTACAGTGGTTTGAATCCAGTTTCTTTCTCCTAGACTGATAACCATCCAAGGCTATAGGACATGTCTGTCCTGCAGTTTTATTCATAACTGGGAGAGAAGAGATGATATTAACATAACCAAGCATTATTGGTAAGTGAATGTAAGAAACTTAACTGGAATTGAATTTGGCTCTTTGATTCCTCAATCCAAGCTGCTAACCATTATTCCACAGTGTCTCGAATCAATAAATAGCACAAAAAAAAAAAATACAGTTTGAAAATTTAAATGTAAAAAGTGGCAATATGAAAATTTGTTCATTGTCTTTTTGTGTTCCTGTTATGGTGAAACACACCTATTCCTCAGATAATGGACTCTAAATTTGGCTGATACAAATGGTAGTAAAATATTTCTTAAAGAATATTTTTTATTGACAAATAAAAGATTGCTATTCTAGTTTATTTAAAGAATTTGCAATAAGTTTACTTTAGGTTATGTAAATATAACTAAAATATATCATGAGTAAAAATATTCAAGACTGGAACAGAAGAATTAGGGATGATCTTATCTGAGGTCAAAGAGGGCATAATTTCATTAGCCATTGGCCCTCAAAAGTTCATAATCTGGCCCTGCTTCTGACAATCCCTTTATTCTAGATTTTTAACATGAACAATGTTTGCTTTATGCCAATGAATCTTGTATTAATAACTTTGGTGCATGGCTGAGTGGTTAGAATGTTCATTTTTAAGCCATGAAGCCTGGGTTTCAATCTCACCATGATCCATTTGTCAGGAAGGTGACTTGTTGATGTTATCAGTGTGGAGGAGGCAATCCCAGCATGTGGCATCTTTGGAAGGTGCTTGAAAATCATTGTGACCTAAACCTTGTGAGTGAAATTGGGTAGACAGGACTTTTTGGGAGCCATTGATAGTTGTGCCGTCACAAGTCATCGTAACCAAGAATTTGAACATGCTGGTTTTGTTCAGACTGTTGGTTACCCTAGATAACGTTCTCTCTCCCAGAAACTGTAACTAAGGTCCGCTCAGCATAGTTGCAGTATAAACCACAGGTGGGCTCTGTGGGTTAATGGGGATTTGTCGGCCATCCTAGCAGACGAGTGTGCTTGCAAACAAGTAGCCAACTATTATGTCAATATGTTTGTGTGTACATATAACGATATGAAAGATATATGACAAAGTTAGAAAAGTTTTCACGTTTTGTCCTTTAAGACTTCATTGCACAAAGTTTACATTTTTTTGGATATATAATCATTTAAGTTCTTGTTGAACAAACACAAATGTGACTGAGCAGGCATCAGCAATAGAGATTAGCTAGCTGCTCTATTAGACAAGCATAATCTGGATACAGGTGGCCAGCCATAAAGTATTAATAACTAGAGTATTTTTTCTTTGATTGTCAATAAACAACAGACAAACAGTGACAAAGTTTGTTTGGAAAGAGGGCATAGAGAATTAAAAACTCACAGGGCATATTGAAAGCAAGAGAAGCAAGTAATCTACTTAATGATTTTAAAGGAATTGATTGTAGAACAAAGACGGATTATAAAAGGATAAGTGAATGACGAGGTTTCGGAAAGGATGGAAATAAAAAGGAACTTTGTATTTAACAACAGGAAAGGATAGCTGAAGTTTCTGGGACATGTTATGAAGAAGGAGAGCTTGGAGAATCAGGAGAAACCATGATCTGCCATCCATTTGCTCAAGCCCATCAAGTATGTCATGCATTGCTTTCCCCTATCCTCCTCTCGTTCTGTCCGTCCTGTGAGTATTAGATTCTCCAAGCTCTCTGTCCTCATTACATAACCTAGAAAACTCAGCTGTCTCTTCCTGATGCTAAATATAAGTTTCATTTTCTTTTGCATCCCTTCCAAAACCTTGTCATTGCTCACGTTTGGTCCATAATATCCTCAGTATCCTTCTGTAGAACCACGTTTCTGTTGCTTTGAATCTTTTTTTCATCTTTGAGGAGATTGTCCAGCATTCGCTGCCATAAAGGAGACAGATATTACATAACAGTTCAGTAATCTTTTCTTTGTTCTAAATGAATTCCTGTCTCTCAATATTCTACTTAGCCTTTAGAACACATTTTTAGCCATACCAATATGCCGTCGGATCTCAGTGTCACACTTTCCATCCTCTGATAGAACGCTTCCCAGGTATTTAAATTTCTGTACCTGCTTGATTTCAGTATTCCCAACTTTTAGTTGGTATTTTGGGCCTCACTTTTCACTGAAGACCATGCATTCAGTTTTCTTAGTCTAGTGTAAATGTCTAAAACCTAAATAAATACGGAATTGTAGAGTGAATAAGAAATTAAAAAGGAAAATACAAAATGTAAAGTTATTCTAACTTGAAAAATGAGACCAAACGTCCGCATCTCAGAATAGGAGTGAACTTTAGCTAAAGAGTTAAGAAAGAAACTCGGTGAGATGAAATTCTCTCTAAAAATGTATTCCAGGTTAAAAACTTGGGGTCAATTAGTAAAATGTTTTACTTGTTGATTCAGCTGACCTTAATTTTTTTTTTTTTTTTTTTGGCTGAGAGCACTCACCAACCTCAAGCGACCCTGTGTAGATTGTGTAGAAAGTTCATCTCTACTTATTCTCTTCCTATCTCCCTACTTCAAACAGAACAGACATCAAGTTTATTTTTCTAATTCTTTCTGTCTCATCTGTACAAGGCTATTTTATCTGCTGGTTTATTGGACATAATATATATAATTTAAAGTATTGAAATTTAAGCTTCTTTGAAGTGATGATTAGATAATAATTTCTCTGCCCTTCAACTGTGTACCTTAGTAAATACACATAAAAAATATAAGAAACGTTAGTAGATGCACACAATGTTATCAAAGTGGCCAATTAAAAGAAGAATTGTTTCCTGGGAGAGGGTGATATTCAGAAACAGGATTCTATTGCTTAGAACATAAGTATTCTTTAGTATATCAAAAACTACTCAAAGATGAAAGTGAGGCTCATGTTTCCAAGTAAGATCACTTGTAAGCAGTTAAAGGAAAAATACTTTTAAAATTTTAATAATAATAATAAGTAACATCACTATCTTTTTGTTCTTGTGTACCAATTTTCCATGGAGCATTCTTTTGAGGTTTGCAAACAGTCAGTAGTCGCTGGGGGCAAGATCTTAAAAATAGGGTGGATGCAGAAACAAGTCAAAGTGCAATTCATGTAGTTTCGCCATCATTACAATTGAGTTCTGACACGGTGCATTGTCTTGGTGAAAGATTATATTTTTTCTTCTTCATTTGTGGCCATTTTTTGGCAATTTCTTCCTTTAAACACAGCAATAATGCTATATAATATTTGCTATTGATGATTCTTTCTTTCTCAAAGTAATTGATGAGCAAAATATCTTGCACACCCAAAAATATGGAGGCTGATGTTTGTGTCTTTGATTGCTTTGGACGGCTTTCATCTGCTGCTGTCCACTCAGCTGACTGCCGATTTGACTCTAGAGTGAAGTGGTGGATCTATGTTTCATCCATTGTCATATATTTATGCAAAAACTCCTTCTCGTTGTGTTGAAACAGTTGCAAACAACACTCTAAATCATTGACACATTGTTTTTGATCGACTGTGAGCAAATGTGACAACCACTTTGAACACAGCTTTCTCATTGACAAATGTTCATGCAAAATGGTGAATACATTGCCTTCTGATATGTTCAACTCCTCTGCTATCTCACCCAACTTCAATTTACAATTGGCCAAAACGAGTTTGTGGATGTTTTTGGTGTTTTCCAAGACAATTGCCAATTTTGGGCAAACTCGAGCATTCAGCATCTTTGTGTCTGTATGATCTAAAATCAGCATACCACCTCTTAAGCATTGTTTCCAACAGAGCAGAATCCAAAAAACACTTATTAAGCCAATGCTTTTGCTTGAACAGTATTTTTCCCATCAGAAAGCAATGCTTTATCAACACAAGAAATTCAGATTTTTCTATTGTTTTGAAAATTTGCAACATTAGCTTCACTTAAATAACTTCAATTTGTAAAATAATAATCTGATTGAGCCCAAATCTTGTCATGTGCCATTTGAAGGGTAGAGCTTCATAAAAATCATCTGGATTTTTTATTAGTAACACTATCTATATGTCAGGCCTAGGACTTATTGAGTGGTGTGTTAATTAACCTTTAACTAGGGGAGAGAAGAGATGGCTTCATACCTTATCAGAATTTGATGAATAAACAAGAAATTATAATGTGGATATAAACTGGTGGGGGGTGAATAATTCTATATTACAATCAATATATGAATTGATCACTCATTTTGTAGCCACAGTTGTTTCTGTACATTTATATTCCAGGGAATGTAAATAAATCTAAAAGTAGCTAATCAGTATTACATTGATTGATTGAATCATTTTTTTATGGTTTATCAACCCTTTGCAGCTTATTTAAAGCCAGAAAATATTTTCAGATTGTAAGAATTTTTTTTTTGAGTTAATGCTTTAGTGATACAAGTCTTGCTAATTAACCCATAGCTAGGGAAGAGAAATAGATTCATAGCTTTCTCAAGAGCATCTGTGTGTAATTGAATATAGTGAACCCAATGGGAATTGAAATTCTGAGCCAGTATCCATTACACCACCCACACATCCAATCTTAGCACCTGGTATTCTCAAGCAGCCATGCATTGAGGTACTGGCTAAACTCAATCTTGCTTCATTTTAGTTTTTATAAAGGAACCAATGTTTCAACATGTGGCTCTAAGCCTGTTGACTAAACAAGGCTGTTATAGGTTTAGTGTAAATTCATTGCTAATGATTTTTGTGAAAGAATGCATTGTAACTGAGGAAGAATGGGATTGTCAGTAACCAGGAATTAATGCAAGCATCATTAAGAAAATGTCATTATTAAAATTATAGACTGTGTAATATTTAATATACATTAGAAAATAGTTGCATAATGAAAAATATTTCATACTGATAAGTAATGGAATATAATTTGAATAATATATAAAGAATTGGCAGGAGAATTGGTTTTTAAGGGATGTGTAAAGTAGAGGGGAATATAAAAACAGACAAACCCTTTCTGTACATTTTCAATAATATACTTTTAATTCTAAGGCTGCAATTATGTTCATAACATTTTCTATTACGACTTCTGAATTATGGCATACTAATTAACTAATTCAACTTAAACGTATTCGTATTCCTTTTGAGCAGCATTGTAGAATTTTTTGTTTATTTGCCGATTGTTGTCGAGCCCTTAGCTGTCAGTGAATTTGTGAACAAATTTTTGGCGCTCTACGCCCTCGTCAGGTTGATGACAAAAATTCTCGATTGATAGTTCAACCTATTTGCCGGTTAGCAAAAGAAGTCGCATCATAGTTAACTGGCAAAAAGGACAAACTATCAATCGAGAACTTTTATCATCAACCTGATGAGGGTGTAGAGCACTGAAAATTTGTTCACAAATTCACTGACAGCTAAGAGCTCGACAACAATTGACAAATAAACAAAATAATTCAACTTATACAGAGGGTCAATTCTGAGAGTCCTAGAAGTCATGCCAGGATTTTTTTCATTGGCAGCCACAATCTGAACAATATAAGATATGCAGATGATACAGTGCTGATAAGCAGACATGGAAAGGAAACTACAAGACTTCCTACAAGGATGCAAGGATGCATTCCAGAAACCAAGTAGAGTATTGAGAGACAGAAAAATTTGACTGGAAACAAAGAAGAGAGTTCTGAGGTATTATGTGATGTCTGTTCTTCAATATGACAATCTCCTCAAAGATAATGGCGAGACTTGAAGCAACTGAAATGTGGTTCTACAGAAGGAAGCTGAAGATACCATGAACCAAACATTTGAGCAATGATGTGGTTTTGGAGAGGATGCAAACTAAAAGAAAACCAATACTTAACATCAGGAAAAGACAACTAAAGTTCCTGGGATATGTAATGAGGAAAGAGAGCTTGGAGAATCTGATACTCACAGGGGCAGATCGAGGGAAGTAACATACTTGGACTTGAACAAATGGATGGCAAAGTGAGGTTTGGGAGGGGTAAAAGGAGAAAGTGTGTTAAGCGCTACTAGGGATAGGGAGATGTGGAATTGCACAATTGTCTATGTTCTGAAAGGGCAGGGTCCTGGGCATGACGGTAAACTGCATCTGGCAGCAAGGCCTCTGATTGGGAGGTTGTGAGGAGCATGGAACCACCTCTTAATTGCTGTTGTTCCCAGGTCCACCCTGTTAGGATTCCAGATATGGGCAAATAGTTAACCCCCAAACTGAGGTCAAAGCACTATGAAAGTATAAAAATACACTTTTATATAAACATATACATAAAAAAAAAAATTATAGAAAAATATACATTTTTGAAGAAAAATTATTACCATACATTTTTGAAAGTAAAAAAATATTCCCAGCAAAATATTTTTGAATACAAAACTAGAAAACATTTTCAGTTTTCTAAAATAAAAAGGAATAAAAACAAAAACAAAATCATTAAAATCTGACTAAATCAACCTTTTCACTATAATCAAACATTAAAATAAAATACCTTAAAACGTAACCTTTTTGGCATTAAATAACCCACAGAGGTGTTGATATGCTGTTAAACAAAACTCAAACCCTGAAAGGACAAGGAACATAGAAGAATTAAGTAATTATGGCTGACACAATCTTTCTATGTGCTGTGTCTCTTCGTGATGATGGCTCTCAAGCAATTCTTTTCTTTTGTGAGCAAGAACAAAGTTGTCTGTATTTCTGAGATGTGGTATTGTAACTATTTACATTGTTCGGACTGTTGTTCTCACCTCTATTGTCATTTTCATAATGTTTTGGCTGTTGTACACTCAGGCCTAATTTTGAACCGAACCTTTTATTTTGTCCATGAGAGTAGATTGTTCTAGTTCCATGCACAATGCCTCTTCTGCATCTCTCAGTTTCAGTTATTTCTCTTGAGTAACTCAATGCTCCAAATTTTTGCTCACCTCTACTGTGACCAGGTATTGAACTCACAACTCTTTGGATCAATTCACTGGATTACTTCAACCAAAGCTTTTATATCCAACATATATCACCTGACGAAGGCCAAAGCATACAATGGTCAAAACATTGTGAATATGATAAAGATGAGGACAAAAGTTCAAACAATGGAAAGAGTTTAAACAATGAAGTGTTTATGGAAACTTTGGACAATTATGCTTAGAATCAGA
Source organism: Ascarosepion bandense (assembly GCA_037127315.1). Classification (NCBI taxonomy): domain Eukaryota; kingdom Metazoa; phylum Mollusca; class Cephalopoda; order Sepiida; family Sepiidae; genus Ascarosepion; species Ascarosepion bandense. Next base: position 4,005,140 of record JBBBDQ010000942.1, read on the forward strand.
ACGAGACAATTGAAATTAGGAGGTCAATGAATGCTGAATGTTTCCTTATAAGGAAACGTTTAATATTATGTTTATCTCATGCCATTATATTTAATTTTGAGAGCATTATACTGAATGATGTGGGTTGTGGTGCAGTGGATATCGGTTCAGAATGAGAAATCTGAGAACCGAGTTCAAATTCCAGTTGAATTTGTTGCATTCACTCACATCCAAATAACCTTAGGAAATATATGAATCCATCTCTTCCCTCCAGCTATGGGTAAAGTAATAGAACAGATTGGGTTCTTTAGCCTTGGCTGGCAACCAGTCTACCACAAAAAGTAATGACAATATATTGCGGGAAAAATCTTCTGCCCAGTCAGTCATGTCTCTTTTGAGACATGATCACCCAAGCGTGTATCATGTATAACATTTGACTGACTAATATACATTAAAGCAATGACATTTTTTGAAGTTAAACAAAGTATCAACAAATGGTAAAATTTTATTAGAAACAAAGAGTACTGGACTGTTATATAATATAAATCCCCCTCTATGGCAGCGAATGCTGGACTATCAGATGAAGAAGAGACTTGAAGCAACAGAAACAAAGACAACAGTACTGGACTGTTATGTAATATCAATCCTCCTTTATGGCAGCAAATGCTAAACAATATCCTCACAGATGAAGAGATTTGAGGCAACCAAAATGTGGTTCTACAAAAGGATACTGAGAATACCATAGACTAAACATGCGAGCAATGACAAAGTTTTAGGGAAAATGAAAACAGAAAAGACACTTAAAATCTGAAACAGACATTTGAAATTTCTAAGGCATGTAATGAAGAAAGAAGGCTTGAAAAATTTAACACTCACAAGACTTGTTGAGAGCAGGTGGGACAGAGGAAGGCAAAGAATAATCTATTTAATAGACTCTTGGAAGAAAATGGATTAGGAGTGATAGCAAAAAGATAAACACTGTTAAAAGTTACAAAGGACATTGTAATTGTGGAGAGCCATGATTGCCCACATAATAAACAGACACTGTATATAAGAACATACACACAGACAATTTCATCCAATCAAAAATTCTTAAAATTCTTGAGTTAAAGTTTTCACAAAATCTGCCACATTTATCTGCTGCTACTTTTTAGTTATAGATTATTTCACTATTAACAAATAAACTTCTGCCTATAAAACTCTATTGATTTTATAAGTCTTACTGGCTTTTTAACTGAACACTGACAGGTGTCTTTTGTAAGGTGAGTTCACACTGAAACTTTCAAGTGAAAATCTATTATAAGCTGAGTTTTTTCTTTATATATTAAATTCAATATACCTACCAGTGGATTAAGAGACAAATGCGGCCATTTTTGTCTTCTACATAAAACTCTTTTTGCTAATGGTTAGATTTTCTAGCAAATTGTCATAAAAGAAAATAGTCATAAAATAATAAAGAGATTTTTGAATATTTGTTAGCAAAAATATTTAACACTTATTAACAAAAGAGATTTTGTATGATTAAACACCTATGCTGCTTCTATGAATCTAGAATATGTCTTTAATATTATGTGTGAAAGATAGAATTTGCAATGAATGTCATTTGATTTTCATTCTGATTTGACCATTGTTTGAAAGTAAAGGATACTAATAATTAGTTTTACTAAGTAACACCTTATCAAAAAAAAAAATGGCATAAACAAATTGAAATTAATGACAAAATATCAACTGATTCGGATGTTTAATTCATTCTGGCATTAATTATAAGAAATTATTATAAAATTCAATATTACACCTGTAAACCGGGGCATTTATGCTCACTGTTCCAAAAATGGGTCAATAGGCATTAATAGATTAAGCATCAATATTTTCAGGTTAAGATCATGGTGAGTTCAGATTTTGTAGGTAGCAATTTCTTTATTTTTATGTCAAAGAATGTACTAATCAAGAGAGTTTAGTTAAAAAGCAAGAATAAGAATAGTCAAACTAGTAGAAAAATAAGAAGAATGAAAATGCTTTATTTTAAAAAATAATTGTAAATCTATAACTAAAAAAGAATAAAAAAAGAGGTAATTTTTTTTTTTGTTTTGACTAAATTTATCTATTTGGCCACCATTTTCAAATTCTCAATAATTTTGTTTGAAAGAGAAACTAATTATATTCTTACCAATTTTGAGGCATTAGTTTGCTTGTCTCTGTAAGATAAATACACAAACACACACAAAGGGTTACTGAAAATGCCTTTTCTCAACCCAATTTTTAAAATATAAGCAAATGATAAAACTTCATAATTTTGCAAGGAATGACTTGTTGGCTAGGCCAGTAACTTTTCAACAACCTCATATTACTTATGATTGAGCCCTGTAGAGATGGGAAAATAAACAGCAAGTATTTATGGCTTTATGCTATGTTCTCTGGTTAGTGTGTAGAACACCCATTCAAAGCAGTTATCGGATAGAACACTCTTGCTGTTAGCATTGTTTACATTTTGTAAAATGTATTTCACGCTATGAAATCAGCCTTTCTCTGACGTTGCGCCTATGGCCTGCTGGGCGAATATCTAACTGCTGTCAAATCAGTCGGGTTTCAATGCCGGCTTGAGGCAAAACGGTTAGTCTAGCTGCACTAAAGAGCTGTAATATAGTGAAACAGGCCTGTCTGTAGATGGTTTATATATATATATATAGGAAAAACTATTAAAAAGTTGTAAGTTTCAAAATGTATTTTTTTGACAGTATTTGTTTATTTCTATTATTATATTTTATATTTCAGACCATCCTCGGTCTTTCATCAGAAACAAATGATTTTAAAATTTAAATTAGAAACGTATTTCGCGAGAGCATCTGTGGAGAGAGATTGTTTACATCACATGACGCAGAAAGCAACAGATTTTTTTTTTTATTGTGTGGAAGACTATCTCCAATGAAGTTGTTAGGGGTGATAACATTAGTTCTATAACATTCTATGAATCTAAAAGGAACTTCAAATAAGACCTATGACACACACACCCACACACATGAAAAAGTGGAAAAAAATGTTATTTAAAGCATTTCATCATTTAGGACTTGATCAGATTAAAGTGATAGCGATACTTATGTAATTACACTTGTTCACGAAGGAGAAGGGATGATGAAATGTTTTAAATTAAACATTTTTTCCTTTTTATTTTCTTTTAAACATGTATTTGCCTATTATAGTCTAACCACTTTAATTCAGCTTCTTTCTTTTTGGTTTTATTACTTTTGTTATAAAATCCCTCACATTGTGATAAAAGATCTGTCAAAAAAGATGAAATCTTGTAAGAACCTTGTTATGTCGCCAAGTATAAATGAATAACTCAACAACAGAATCAGAATATAAGTTGTATTCCGCGGAAAGACGGTTAGTATGTACAGAAGTGATTAGTAATATTTACAATAGAAAGATACAAGAGTCCAATCTGTCGTAAGACGTGTGTATATGTGATTACTTCCGGTATGCCACCGGAAGTGTGACTAACTCTTCACTGACTCGCTCTGACTCTTCAGTAACTCATTAGAGACTCTCAAGTGACTCTCTACGACTCTGCTGTAGAGAATCCACCATTGCTATATATAGCAATGGGAACAGTCTATTTGTAGTCAAATAGGAGCGGCGCCCTAACAAACCTCGATGCAAATGTGCTGTGAATGATTTGGCGATTAAAGCAAGCACTTATTATTATTATTATTTTTTTTTTTTTTTTTTTTTTGTAAAAATTTTGGTCTGAGGAGCTGGATATGCTTTTTTATAAAATAACTACAAAATAAATCATCACCAATGGATTTGTAAATTCATTCAATTTATTTTCATTATAATAATGTGTTAAATTCTAACATTGAGTTCTCATTGGATTACGATTCCCCATGGAATTAACCTTACAAATTACCAAGGATACTACTTCATTATACATACATATATATATATATATATATATATATATATATATATATATATATCCAAAAGAAAGTGGTCTGTAGGTAAAATCCCAAGGGAGATCCTATTAATATTAAATGTTGAAAATTAAATATTAAAATCTGAGGGCTCAGTTTAATTAAAATTATTTAATATATATGAATATGTTTTTTTATGTATGAAACTTTGAAAATTACATATATTGAATGATCATTTCAGCAAGATAAATTCACTTTATCAGCAATCTTTTTTATTATGGAAAAATTTAAAAGTTTTTTGAGTGTTTGTGTGGGTAAAGTTACCGAAAGTCCACTTCAGGGATGGCGGAATGGGAATTGAAAAAGAAACAGGTAAAGAAAGGGAAAGAAACAAACCCATCCACATTCAATTCCGTTTTTCATTACACTTATTTTTTATTCCAGTGTGAATATTATTGGTTACTGATTGATTTCAAATAAAGTTGGGTCAAAATTATTGATGTCATACGAAATTATAAGCAAATCCGATGATCCATTTTTTTGTGTCTCCATTCTTCTTGCCTTTTCAGTGGAAGCGACCCACTTCGTATTATATCGTATTCTAGAGACTTTGGGTAAGTGGAAGTGAGAACTCTTCCTCTTTATCTGTGCCTTACCCTGCCACCCTGATTGTTCACTTGCCGTTCCACCCAGCCAAGTTTTACACTATCCCAATCCACTATCCCATAACCCTTGACCCTCCCTACCACCTTTCTTTTTACTCACCTGTACTGCTCTGCAATGTTTGTTTTTGATATATTTTTTTGTTATTACATCTGTCATCCATTGTACATCTGTTGTGAAAGTTATTCACATCTGTAATCAGTGATACATCAATTTACGTCAGTTTTCAGTACAATGACAGTTCTCTTACTTTATTTCTGTTATAACAGTTTTATAAAGCACATTAGTGTTTAGCTAAATTTTTGGTGAGTAAGAATCCTTTTGTTATTGACAGTTTCTCCCTCCACCCCAACTGCTAGATAAGTATTTAATTAGAAATGACAGTTGGGAATTGAAAGAGGTTATTTTTAAATCTTTTTTCATATTATGGATCACGCAATCCAGATCATAAATATTTAAAAAAAAAAATTTTTAAATTAAATTTTAGGTAAGTTATAAAGTGGGTGTTCAATTTGTTATGTAAATTCATCGTAAACTGATCCCCCTACGGAAGCCATTTGAAATCTGTACTTACAAGTTTTTTTTGCTAATCATTTCACCTGAAGGAAGGCGATAATGTCACTAAGATGCAATGGTTTACTGAAAGTGAAAGAAAATAAAAGGATTTTAGAAGGAACCAGAAACTCAATCCTAAACTGGAAACAAGGGTTAGAACTTTACTCCTGTTCAAAAGATTGGGCAAACCTTTCTACTTTTTAATATGTGATTAAAAAAAAAAAATTTAAAAACATTTTAAAAATTGTAACTGGAGTTAATTTTTCATATGCTAAAATTTTTAGCAACTAGCTGGCACGTTAAAATCACAGTATTTAGTATTGTTGACATTATTGCTAACATTTTTTTTTTTGGTCAAGATTTGCAAACCAATCAATAAGCTGATTTGTTTGGAAAAGCAATTTGACAAAAACGCTGTTTTGTGGTTTTCATGCACCCTAGTAAAATCAGGATGTGCATTGTGGTGCAGTCGATATCAGCTCAGGATGAGAAATTGGGGAGGCGAGTTCGAATTCCAGTTGAATTCCTTGCATTTGTATTAATCCGTCTCTTTACTACTTAATAATATAATACATCTCTTCCCTCTCTAGCTGAGTCAAATAACAGGACAGATTGGGTTCAATAGCCTTGACTGGCAACCAGTCTACTGCAGAAAGTAATGGCAACCTACTATTGGATAATTTTTTGCCCAGTCAGTTATGTCTCTTTAGAGATATGATCGCCCAAGCGTGTATCTTGTATGACACTTAATTGACTTACAGACTGAGTAAAACCAGCTGTACTTACCTGTTTGCACCTTCTCCTCAAAAGGTGGTTCCATTTGATCAATGTATGGCTATTTTAGAGGATGTGATAAATTAATGGAAGACACAGAATTTTATATATACTAATATAGATTTGAAAAAAAAATTTCTTTGTTTTCAGAAATCACGTAAGAGTATTTCATTTGGCTTCTATAGATCATGTTATAATGATAGTAATCTATTGTTTTCTTCCCTTCACTTTTATAACTGAAATTTTTTTTTTAAAAAAAAGTAGCATAGCCTGGAGTGTGTAATGAAGAAACATTTTGAAAAAAATTATGACTGGTTGCAATTCCTATTGTACAATGTACAACTCCATTGATCTCACACTAATAAGGCTATCCAACTGACTGGCATGGAAAATGACAAGAAATATTTACCTGTGTTACTTAATTCCCTTGAAGGCAAAATCCCGAGTAATCCACCAGAAAGACCAAATCATGTTTCATTTTAACTGGGTTCTCATACCCAAGACGTGATCACACGTTAAAATTGAAGTCCTTAACTTTCATTCAAATAAAGCAGGAGTCTTGATCTCATACCCAAGACTTGATCACAAGTTAACATTGAAGTCCTTAACTTTCATTCAAATAAAGCAGGAGTCTTGATCTCATACCCAAGACTTGATCACAAGTTAACATTGAAGTCCTTAACTTTCATTCAAATAAAGCAGGAGTCTTGATCTCATACCCAAGACTTGATCACACGTTAAAATTGAAGTCCTTAATTTTCATTCAAATAAAGCAGGAGTCTTGATCTCATACCTAAGACGTGATCACACGTTAAAATTGAAGTCCTTAACTTTCATTCAAATAAAGCAGGAGTCTTGATCTCATACCCAAGACTTGATCACAAGTTAACATTGAAGTCCTTAACTTTCATTCAAATAAAGCAGGAGTCTTGATCTCATACCCAAGACTTGATCACACGTTAAAATTGAAGTCCTTAATTTTCATTCAAATAAAGCAGGAGTCTTGATCTCATACCTAAGACGTGATCACACGTTAAAATTGAAGTCCTTAACTTTCATTCAAATAAAGCAGGAGTCTTGATCTTTTTGTATTCATATTTTTATTCGGCAAAAAATTAAAATAAAGTAACAAAGCACTTTTCAAGTCATCAATCAATCAGTCAGTCAAGTGCCATACATGATACATGCTTGGGTGATCATGACTGACAAGCAGAAGATTATCCTGCAGTAAATGGCCATTACTTTCTGCGGTAGACTGGTTGCAAGCCAAGGCTAGAGAACCCAATCTGTCCTGTTATTTGACTCATAGCTAGAGGGGAAGAGATGTATATATTATTAAGTAGAAATTAGAGGGGGGTCAGTTTATTATTTCATGACAATATAAAACCGATCCCCCACTTTATGGCTAGTAGAAGTCTTAATCATGATTCCAACTATTATATTCAGTCAGTCAATTAAGTGCCACATGTGCTACACGCTTGAGCGATCATGTCTCGAAAGAGATACGACTGAGTGGGCAGAAGATTATCCTGCAGTAGGTTGCCATTACTTTCTGCGGTAGACTGGTTGCCAGCCAAGGATATAGAACCTATCTGTCCTGTTATTTAACCCATAACTGGAGGGAAGAGATGGATTAATACCTCTCCCAAGGGTATTTGGGCACAAATGAATGTAAGGAATTCAAGTGGAATTCCAACTCAGCTTTCTAATTTCTCGTTCCGAGCCGATATCCACTGCACCACCCATGCACATCAATTAATCACTTTCTTTTTCTGAATCGTCTATATCCACATTTCCTCCAATCAGGCTCGTAATATCAGCCAATCACTCTCTTAAACCAGCTATATCTCTAGATGTTCCCAGTTTACAGTCATATGATATTGAAACAATGGTTCTTGTATGATCAATGAAGTTAAGTAATGCCAAATCTGGTCAGTACCTTGATGGGTGACCACTTGGGAATACCAGGTGTCGTAAGCTTTGATGTGCCAGTAGTGTAATGGATAACAACTCAGAATTGGAAATAGGAGAGCTGAGTCCCAATTCCTGTTTGTTTTACTGTTTGGTGTGCCAATAGTGTAATGGCTAACAACTCAGAATTGGAAATAGGAGAGCCAAGTCCCAATTCCTGTTTATTTTGCTACATTTACTTATAAGCAAATACCCTTGAGAAAGGTATAAATCCACCTCTTTTCACCCCAGCTATGATTTAATTAGTAGGACTCTTATCAAATAATTGTTATCCCCCTTAAAATTCTTACTATCTAAAAATATTTTATGGCTTTAAATAAACTACAAAAAGTTGATAAGCCATAAAAAACAAGTTAGTCAATCTAGATGTTGTCTCACCAGGTTCTCAGTATACACCGACCACTCTCACTGAATTATTGATGCCTCTAGATGTTCTCTCACCATATCCCCAATATTAACCAAGTACATTCTCTCTTAAAAACATCTATACTGCTAGTTGTTTCCTGATAATGTTCTAAGTATCTACCAATCTCTCTCTGTTTACCATCTATACCTCTAAATGTTTCCCCATGAGGTTCTCAATATCAACCATTCACGTTCTCACAGTTGTCTATATAGCATTTGTTTTATTATTGTCAAAATACTTATTCACAATGTTGTTACAGATTTGTACATTATACTTGTGATTCAAGCAGTGATGATATTATAATATTATATAATATTATAATATTCTAGAATGTAACATTAGTGCACACGACATTCTAAGCATGAATGTCTCTTTTGTGATATTGTAACTCATATGTATAGATCTTTAGTTATAATATTGTTCCTTTTCTACATTTAGTTATTGATTTGTGTTGTGGATGTTGTGTATTTTATATCTGCTTTTTGTTGTTTGGAAATAACTATGCAAACTGTTATAGATTCTGAGCGAAAGAGAAATAACTTATATATTGTACTTTTCCAAACTGTTGTGTATATGGCAGTATTTACATGCAGATTATTGTCTTCAGTTGTGTTACTGTTATGATATTTTGGCTATTGTATCCTCTGAACTTCATCAGGTATATTTCGATCCATATAACCCCTAGACATGGGCAGTTGACTGAGAACAGTCTACATCCATATAGTTACATGCAAGTTTGGTCCTACCAAACCAAAGAATTTTCAATGATTTGAGGCCAGATGCTTCTTCTGATACCCATCTCAGACACTGACAGTAGTCAAAGTATACCGAGTGTTTTTATCAATATACCAACTCTAGAGAGGTTGCCAGCCAAAGCTTGAGATCCTATCCTCACTGTAATATATATACGAACTAAATCTAAAAGTGAGCCGAAAGTCGATCGTGGTTTCACTCGCTGGATCGTCAGGACTTGGCCCCTGATGATCCGGCGAGTGAAACCACGGTCGACTTTTGGCTCACTTCTAGATTTAGTTCGTGTTTTTGCTCTACTTTCATATTTTTGTATTGAGCTCTTTTTTGTTAAGGTTTTCGTCGTGGTTTTTTTTTTTTTTTTCGAACACAGCTTATGCTTTGTTTGCTTCTTTTTTTATTCCCCTCTACCCATTTGGTAGTACCTTTTGGGTTTGATAACTAACTTTACCAACTTGTTAGCAGTAGGTTTTCTGGTTTTGGTCGTAATTAGGGCTTCTGTTTTGTTGGTATGTTTTACAATATATATATATATATATATATATATAATTTTAGAAAAAAAATTTGATATACTACAATTTCAATGAGTAATACATATTTCATTACACAATGATGACCTGGTGGCTCGTCAGACCCAAGTGATACAACAGTTGATCTCCAAAATATCCCCCTACCAAAAGTTTTTTACACAGATGCTTAAATGTCCATATTTAAAATAGACATTTGTAATGGTAATTTACAAAAAATTGTGTCACTTATTTAAAATTAAAACCCCAATGATAGAAAGAATAAAGAAAAAGTAGACAATTAATAAATGAAAAGAAGAGAAAAAAGAAAAGAAATAGAGATAAAAAGAAAACGAACGGTATACAGAGAAATAAACATTAACAAAATATATATTGAGAAGAAAGCTCAACACATAATTAAATGGGTTTACTTCAATATAATTTCTCTGGACAATGTCTATTGAGCCCTCTATTTCTGTCTAGTTTGTATTAGATAAAACCTTTTATACTATCCTTTCAGTTTTTATGGGTTGCCATTCTCTCTCTTTTTCTCTCTCTCTCACGCACATATATATATATATAAGAAAAATTAAGACAGACACGTTATTCCATGGTAACTCGAAAGTATAGGCCTATTTCAGGCAAACCATCGTCAGCTTCCATCTTTATTTTACAAAGGATTTTACATGAATGAAATTCACAAAGACCTAAAAAAAACGAGCAAGATTCGTTTTTTTTTTAAGGTCTTTGTGAATCTCATTCGTGTAAAATCCTTTGCAAAATAAAGATGGAAGCTGGTGATGGGTCACCTGAAATAGGCCTATACTTCCAATTTACCATGGAATAATGTGTCTGCCTTAATTTTTCTTATATTTGCTGTATATGTATTTATATACATATATATTTAGAGCTCTCTTAGGGAGTTATCCTACCACTGTATGTACAGGATACTCCTTTGGATTCTTCTATACCCACACTGCATGCTGACATATATATATATATATATATATATATATATATATATATATATATATATACTCTCCGGTCAGACTTGACGATTTCTGACAGCCTTATTGCTTCAATTATGAAACCAAGGTAAACTGCCAAAAGACCCACACAAGTGATTTCGGAACTATTGATACACTCAGTCGGTGCATATAAATGCCACAGATGTAGCAGACAATAGACCTCAGACTTTTTAATTATCCCACAACAGGTTGCCACTACCTGCTGCAGTAGACTGGTTGCCAGCCAAGGCTATATAACCTAATCTGTTTTGTTATTTAACCCATAACTGGAGAAAAGGGATGGGTTAATACCTTTCCCAAGGGTATTAGTGCTTAAGTGAATGCAGGGAATTCAACTGGAATTCAAACTTGGCTCCTCGATTTCTCATTTCAAGCTGATATCCACTGCACCACAATGCACATCCATCAAGAAACGCTTACAGCACCTGGAATTCCCAAGCAGTCACCCATCTAAGTACTGACCAGACTCAATGTTTCTCAACTTCGGTGATCGGATGAGAACTCGTATATTCAACATGATATGACCATAAGAATTATATATATATAGTCTTCCGCAGACAGATCTGTTTTGCTGTATCACAGCTCATCAGTACAGTTAGACATCCGATTGCTTTTAACCCAGGATTGAAACCCAACTGAATTGGTGTCAGTCAGCAGTCACCGTCATGACCCAGGGTATCACTACCTCATCAAGGTACTTGATGTAGAGGCCTCCGAGTTGAGTCTGAGGCTCTGGGGGAGGATGAATGGAGGTATAATGCCGCCATCACCAGTGATCACTCCAAACACCTTCATAACCACAGTTAAACTCATCCAACTCTTTCCAAATCCTGTGCACTTATTTCAGATTGGAACCCCAACACTATAAAATCTTCCTATTGTAGCTTCCAACACATGCCAAGCAGTACATCATACCATTTCCAAATTTCTCGTAGAGTGAATTATGACATGGTGCTCTTTTTCTCGCAAACATGCCCAACTGACCCTTACTATACTGTGCAGCTAACAAAATCAAAAACAACATGCATACACGAAATATAAAATGCTGACAATTTACCTATCGCACACTGTATTTGGTCTACCATAAGTGTCTGGCTTGTGTATCAGGAATAGCATCCGGGCCTAGTAAAACCTTGCCTCAAATTATGACAAGCCTCAGTATGTTGAGGCAAACTGGTATCTTCTGTTAGGCAGGACCCACCTTACTTTGTGCAAAATTAACCCTGGTTCTGCCTCAACAAAAAAAAAAAAAAAAAAAAAAATGCCATGATGACAATGATTACTTGCATATTTTTTAATTAGTAATTCTGATTTTTTCTTTTTTTTAATTTTTTTTGATTTCATAATGTTGTCCAGAGAGACCAGATATTTTTTTCTTCCTTGCCAGTATTTCTGTCATTTTTTAAGTAAACCAAGTCACAGCCTGTCTCACGTTTATAACCCATGGCACTTTAACTAAACTTATTTATAAATGGAAATTTGTCTGTGTGTGTCCTCGTTACCTTAGACTGCAGGTTGCAGTTCTTACAATAGTGCAGAAAATTGATAATATATATATGAAAAAGGCAAGATGTTTGTTTGTGTGTCTGTTTATCTGTCTGTATGTCTGTATTTTTTTCAGCCCTTTTATTTTAGTTTTTGCTTCCGGTTTGGCTCTAAGTAGGTATAATTGTAGTTCTTAGTCTCAGCCATGATACCATTTACTCAGAGGACTTATTTAGCCTTCAAAATTCAGTTTACGACGAAAAAAACTTATTTGATATCGATACCAGGAAATCAAAATTTGACTTACATCCATTCATTTTTCTTTCAGTCTACGGTTTCGCTTTAACTGGAAACAACTATTGGTTTTTAGTCTTTCGTGCCAACATCCAAAGAGGACCATGGATTAGTTTTAAAGCTTTCATTACACCCGAGCAACGTCGGGCTATACAGCTAGTTGTACCAATAAATCAATCAAGTGTTTTCTTTAACTTTAAAAAGAATCATTAATATATTTAACATCGTCCAAATGCTTTAATCCATTTGTTATATAGTCACTACTGTCAAGACACTGTTTCAACAAATCCATTCTTCAGATTATGTCAGTTATTACCTCAGATTATGATTAACTAAGTCAGCCAGTCAGTTAAGTGTCATACGTGATACACGCTTGGGCAACCATGTCTTGAAAGAGACATGACTGACTGAGCATATGATTATCCCACAATAGGTTGCCATTGCTTTCTGCGGTAGACTCGTTGCCAGCCAAGGCTATAGAACCCAATCTGTCCTGTTATTTAACTCATAACTGGAGGGAAGAAACAGATTAGTACCTTTCCCAAGGGTATTTGTGCATAAGTGAATGCACTGCATTCAACTGGAATTCGAACTCGGCTCTCCGATTTCTCATTCTGAGGAAATATCCACTGCACCACAATGCACATGTCCATGATGTTGCAAGGGTATTTAATTATAGACCTGTCATCACGAGAAAGTATTGGAACTGCAAGATAAACTTGAAATATTTGGGATGGATGCATGTGTATTTTGGTGCAGTAGATATTAACCTGGAACAGCAAATCAGGGTAGCCGAGTTCAAATTCCAGTTGAATTCCTTGCATTCACTTACACACAAATACCCTTGAGAAAGGTATTAATCTGCATCTTCCCTCCATTTATGGGTTAAATAATAGGACAGACTGGGTTCTATAGTCTTGGCTGGCAACCAGTCTACTGCAGAAAGCAATGGCAACCTACTGTGAGATAATCTTCTGCCAAGTCAGTCATTTCTCTTTCGAGAGATGATCGCCCAAAGCATGTATGGCACTTAACTGACTGACTGAATATAATAGTTGAAAACATGATTATGGCTTCTACTAGTCATAAGTGGGGGATAGATTTTCTATTGTTATGAAGTAATAAACTGACCCCCACTAATTACTTCTTAATAATATAATACATCTCTTCTCCCTCTAGCTATGAGTCAAATAACAGGACAGATCGGGTTCTATAGCCTTGTCTAGCAACCAGTCTACCGCAAAAAGCAATGGCAACCTACTGTGAGATAATCTTCTGCCCAGTCAGTCATGTCTCGAAAGAGACATGATCACCCAAAGCATGCATCACATATGGCACTTAACTGACTGACTGATTAAAATAATCCAGAACTTATCAGTCAGTTATATGCCACGTGATGCATGCTTGGGTGATCATGTCTCTTTCGAGACATGACTGACTGGGCAGAAGATTATCCCGCAGTAGATTGCCATTACTTTTCTGCAGTAGACTGGTTGCCAGCCAAGGCTATAGAACCCAGTCTGTTCTGTTATTTAACCCATAGCTGGAGGGAAGAGACGGCTTAATACCTTTCCCAAGGTATTTGAATGCAAGGAATTCAACTGGAATTCTCACTTGGCTCCCCGATTTCTTGTTCCGAGCTGATATCCACTGCACCATAACACACATCCCGAACTTATACTTGAACCAAATCACTTGCTAGATAGAAAATTAATTCAGAAATGGATGCAAGACAAAGATGGATATTCACGCCACTTTCATTCAACCTTTATGGCAAGATGATTCTGAGAGAATTAAATGCCCTACCAGGATTCATCAGTAGCATCCACAATCTTAACAACATTAAATATGCAGATAATACTGTGTTAAGAACAGATATAGAAAGGAAACTACAGGAATTCTTACAGAAGAAAGTAAAAGAAAAGCAGGAAGAACAGACTAAATATCAATTGTAAAAAAACAGAATTCATTATTGACAGCCAAAGAAAAGGAACCCAACATGTGAATTAAAAATTGGAGATAACGAATTTAAGCAAGAACAAAAATTAAAATATTTAGGAATTGTTTTAACGAAAGATGAAACATGTTTACCAAAATCTAAAAGCGCACTGTAATAAAGATGCCATCTAAGCAAAGTTTTAATAAACAAGAAAAATTGAGTTAGAAATGAAGACACGAGTAATAAACTGGAAACTACAGAAATGTGGTTCTACAGAAGGATACTGAGAATACTATGGAATGAACATTTGAACAATGTCAAAGGTTTAGAGAAAGGGGTAACAAAAAGGGAAGAAAATAATTGCAATTTTTAACACTAGAATAAAGCAGGTGCAGAAATTTAAATACTGGAAAGTGCGGCACTGAGATCCGAAGGTGCCTTGGAATGGCCAGGGATGCGTTTCAAAAGCTAAGCAGAGTATTGAGGGACATGGCAGTGAATGCTGGACAGTCTCCTCAAAGATGAAGGTGATACTCAAAGCAATAGAAATATAGTTCTACAGAAGGATGCTGAGGATACCATGGACTGAACATGTAAGCATTGACAATGTTTTGAGAGTATGCAAATGAAAAGGAAACTTATACTTAGCATCAGGAAAAGACAGCTGAAATTTCTTTGACACATAATGAGAAAGGAGGGCTTGGAGAATCTCATACTCATGTGACAGATAGAGGGAAAGAGAGACAGGAGAAACCAATGCAAGAGATACTTGGTAGGCTCGAGCAATTGGAGGCAGAGCAGGGTTTTGGAGAGATATCAAGAGAAAAGGTATTAAGAGTGACAGGGGATAGGGATAAGTGGAGGTCCATGACTGCCTATGTTCTGAAGAGACATGTCACATAAAGGAGGAGGAGGTGTGTACATTAGCAAACAATTCCTGGTGCTCATTTGGGTTTTTTTTCTGCTTTTTTTCTTTTAAGCATCAAGATTCTCCAACATTTAAATGAACTGTCGCAGTTTATTAAAATCTAAAAATGATGGTAGCACTGGTATTAAGTAATATTTTGTTTGGCTTAAGTGAAACATTTCTAAAAAAGAAATTCCTGTCTTTATTTTATTTTTAAACCAATCAGTGAACTTTTTACTCACTTGTAATACACATATTGGTGTTATTGACTTGACTTTTATCCTTAGATATAATAGCATACGTGAAGATTTAAAAAGAGAGAGAAAAATTTATTCATCACGAAAAAAAAGAAAGCACTCAGAGAGTGTATACATCTGCTAGTGTCTTTATCACTGAAACATGAATGAAAATCAGTCTATGTCTGGATATGTTGCAAGGGAAGTAACTGTAACCTTAGATTTATGCATATATTTCAGTCTTATTGTCTTAATATATTTCATATATTAAGACAGTATGTGCGTTGTGGTGCAGTGGATATCGGCTTGGAATGAGAAATCAGGGAGCCGAGTTCAAATTTCAGTTGAATTCCTTGCATTCATTTATGCGCAAATACCCTTGGGAAAGGTATTAATCCATCTCTTCCCTCCAGTTATGGGTTAAATAACATAACAGATTGGGTTCTATAGCCTTGGTCGGCAACCAATCTACCGCAGAAAGTAATGGCAACCTACTTCTGCCCTGTCAGTCATGTCTCCTTCAAGACATGATCATCCAAAGCGTGTATCATGTATGGCACTTCACTGGTATGAAACATATTAACAAAATATTAATTATTCCTTATCCCATGTCCCATCTTACCACAAAATATAATTGAAAACTTTTGGGGATATTGTGTCGATAGACAGACATGGGGAAATACATAACTTCTGTCCAAATTCATTGTCAGAGTCAGTCTCTTAAGTGCCATACGTGATACATGCCTGGGCAGTCAAGTCTCGCAAGAGACATGACTGACTGGGCAGAAGATTATCCCGCAGTAGGTTGCCACTGCTTTCTGTGATAGACTGGTTGCCAGCCAAGGCTATAGAACCCAATCTGTCCTGTTATTTAACCCATAAATGGAATGAATAGACAGATTAATACCCTTTCCCAAGGGTATTTGCGCGTAAGTGAATGCAATGAATTCAGCTGGAATTTGAACTCGGCTCCCCGATTTCTCATTCTGAGCCGATATTCAATGCACCACAATGCACTACATATCCATTGTCAGAGTAATGACAAGAAATTATAAAAATGAAAACTAAATTGCTTCAACTCGAGCATAAACTCTTACTCTATCTTAGGTAAACATTATGCGTATTGTGTCATGTAAAATTTGGTTGTCAACTTAAAAATATTTTCTTATTTTCATTAGGTTAGGTTTCTCTGCTACTATTACAATGTTTCATTGTTTTTCTGTTTCTTGCCATTATATTGATTTATTCCTTCTTTGGTGTCTAGCCTGATGTTCTTTGATTTTAGGGTCGTGAAATATAGTTGTTTCAAGATTATTTGCCCTTGATTTATAGTTTTTATCTTGGTGCTAAATTTTGCATGACCTATCTACAGTATGGTTAACAGACCAATGAAAAAGACAGCCCCGAACATAAATCCATCAGAATTAAGTAGCTGGAATTCTAAAACGCAACAATATAAATAGATTTTAATTTGTCGCAGAGTTGCAGTTTGTAAATGTGTTGTGGAGTAGTTTTCGCACTGAAGGTTATAATCGTTCTATGTCGGTTACTAATTGACTTAACGCACCCAAAATGTTAGGAACTTGGTAATCTTCCACTGTAAGCTGACTCCTTAGTATTCGGTTAACTGCCGACTAATATCAACTGCCTTAGTCCAATTATGTCCAAACTGGAACTAACTAATAGTTCTACTAAACTCCAAAGAACTTCTAAAAACTTCCCAAGAACTTCTCAAGTTAACTTCCTGTTAACTCTTATTAATATAGGAGGCAAAGTCCATTATCTGAGGAATAGGTGTGTTTCACCATAACAAAAAGCCAATATATAACTTAGAAACAATCACAGATGAATTGCCTTATGATTAAGGCAATTATTAACTACTTTTATTTTTATACTAATGTTCATACAGTACAAGACCCAAGAGCCACTTAATGTAGAGGGTTACTGAGTGATGTTTGACCGTAAGAAAGGGTAAGGAGTGAAATTCAAAGGGCTAAACAGGACAGATAAGGTTTAACCCTAGATTCCAAGAGGTCAAGATTGGGTAAACATCCTGCCAGGAGTCTATTTCACAAAGAAGCAGTTTTTGGAAAGCCACTGTCCAAATGGAACTCACTTCTTACTCTAAAATCAACTGCGTTAGTCCAACTATGTCCAAAATGGAACTAAGTAATCCATAATAATAATTTAAATTTTGAAATCATATTTAATTTTGGCAAAAATCATATTTATTTTTGACAAATCTTTGAAACTGTTTCTAAATGTTTGTCTTTTAATCATTCCACCTCACCTCTTCCACTGCACCTATCAGGTGTGCTGCACCATTTGGGAAACACTGTTTTATAACTTAAAAAAGATAACCTAACAATAATTTGCATTCCCTACCTTTCCCCTAATTTTGACCTTGTGCCATACTAAAATAATTTTAAATCTCGAAATGAAATACTGAATTTTAACACTTGAAAGTTAAAAAAAAAAGCGGGTGAGAGAGAAAAAAAAATGGATGAGAATAACTTGGTTAGTTAGCATTATGATTAATTAATATATTTTTCTTCCACTAAAAATGATGAAGTAGAATGAAATTGCTATTTTTAAAACTTATCAACAC
Source organism: Ascarosepion bandense (assembly GCA_037127315.1). Lineage (NCBI taxonomy): Eukaryota > Metazoa > Mollusca > Cephalopoda > Sepiida > Sepiidae > Ascarosepion > Ascarosepion bandense. Next base: position 4,023,152 of record JBBBDQ010000942.1, read on the forward strand.
CCATCAAATTTTCAGTAATACATTTATAATATGGGTGTCAACTTTTAATTTGAGTGAAAGGACAATTACCCCTCTCTGACCTGGTTGTTGTTGAAGCTAGCGACAGTAAATATCTTTTGGCTGTCTTTGACAGACCAAGACCCACCCATAAGAGCAGACATCTCTGTCAACCTTATTGATCCACCTAATTCCAAACTTTCATTGTAAATCATCGAGTTTTGTAACTGTCAAACACTATTGCACAACCTGTTACTTATTTTTACAATAAATTTCTCTTTTTTTTTTTAACTTGGCTTAGTTGATATGACGCAATTTCAACAGAATCTGTTGTAAAGTCATATTGGCTCTTGTTGTTGCTTGCATGTGTTCTAAGCTGAAATAATGTTTATGCCGTTTGTTTATTTTGTATATTTATTGATATTTCTTCTTTTCCCTACCCCCGAATCCACCCCCAGCTCCCAATTCTCTCCCTCGCAGTGTTTACCATCCACTGTGCATGAATTTTGTAATCTGAAATTAATTGTGATGATTGCATAACTGTCAGTGTCTTTTTTTTGTCATTTCTTTTCATTTTTAAATCCTTGTCGACACTTTTCACCTGCAGGGCTTGGATTGTCTTGATAGCATGCTCCAAGCTGTTGACATTGGCCTTTTGTTGTCTGTTTGGAAAAATCTCTGCTAATTTTAATATTTTCTTTCCTTTTAGGTCATTAGAATTATTGAAATTATGACAAGTTGTAACTAAGGTTAACCACTTGAAACAATGATTATGTTCCTGGGTATGACAGTAAACTGTATCCGGCAGCAAGACCTCTAATTGGGAGGTTGTGAGGAGTATGGAACCACCTCTCAATTGCTGTTGTTTTCCCAGGTCCACCTTGATCCAAAGTGGTAGCACCTGTTAGGGTCCCGGCTATGGGTAAATAGTTGACCCCCAAATCGGTGTCAAAATGCTATGAAAGTATTTATCAACAAAACTTTATTGAATGAAAAATGTTACCAACAAAACTTTATTGTGTGCAACTACTTTAAGACAATTGAACCATAGACTGACTCTAAAATGACCAAAATGGTTGATTGGTCGTTAAACTTAAACCAAACCAAACCAAACAATGATTATTTTTTGTCGGGGGTGGGGGGTAGGGGGCGGCGTATAAAAAAAATCAATTGTGTAGTGAAAAAAAAAAGTTCCATTTTGAGTTTCTTCTATCAATGCCATTATGCAATATGATGTCTGCTATAATTAGCTATGCCAAAACTAAGAAACTTCCTGTACGATGCCAAGTCAACCATTTTCAAACTTGAAAAGATTATGAATTAACTTGCCATTGTTATTTCAAATATTCTCTTTCCTTTTAGGTCATTAGCGACTGTAACTAAAGTTAATCAACTAAGAATAAACTCCTGGGTATGATGATAAACTACATCTGGCAGCCAGGTCTCTGATTGGGAAGATTGGAGGTTTTGAGGAACATGAAACTACTTAATTGCTCCCAGGTCCGCCCTGACCTAGAATGATAGAGTCTCAGCTATGAGTAAATAACACAAACAAACACTATGAATATAAAAATACATTCTTATAGAAAAATACCAGCAATAAATTTTTATATTAAAAATAACCAACAATACATACTTATAGCAAAATGACCAACAATACATTTTATCTGTAGTCAAAGACATATAATTAAATGATCCATAAGGAGTCAGTATGCTATTAAAGATTTAGAACAAGGATCTTTTTTTTTTTTTTGAAGTGGGGTGCTTTCTCTCTTGTAGCTTTTTTTTTACCAATTCTAGTAAAAATTATTTATTTTAATTCAAAGATTTCTCAATCAGTTAGTCAGTTAAGTGCCATACGTGATGCATGCTTGGGTGATCATGTCTTGAAAGAGACATGACTGACTGGGCAGAAGATTATCCCGCTGTAGGTTGCCATTGCTTTTTACGGCAGACTGGTTGCCAGCCAAGGCTATAGAATTCAATCTTTCCTATATTTAACCCATAACTGGAGAGAGGAGATGGATTAATACCTTTCCCAAGGTTATTTGTGCATAAGTGAATGCAAGGAATTCAGCTGGAATTCGACCTTTTGTTTAATATCCTGTCTGCATCAATTGCTCCAGGAACCAAGAAATCTTTCCTGAACTACCTGACCAGCCATTTTCATGTAGTTAAGAAAACCCAGAAATGATTATGAATTAACTCCCCTTTCTATTGTCTTTGGTCAAATACAACAATCAAATATGGTTGTGTACATAGACGCAGAAAAAGTCTTAAAAAAATGACATTCAATAGTACCTCTGCTTATTGCTAAAAAGTTTTAAATGTTCATAATAAATATTGCCAAAAAGTTTTTAAAAAGTATTAGAAGTTTATAACAAGTTTAACTTTAACCCTTTGTTGCATATTGGTTACAATTGTAACCAATATGCAACAAAGGTTAGAGAAAGGTTACAATTGTAACCAATATTTTTTTTCTTTTTTAATCGTATCACCCCAAGCAAGGTGGTAACACCACTGATGTGCAGGGGGCTACTTAAGAGTAAAAAGATTAGAAGAGAGAAAGCTGGAAACCACATCCTAAACAGGGAACAAGGGATGAGCCTCTTCACCTGTTCAATAGACGTGGGTGGAGTGTGAACCGGGCGATAGTTTAGTCTATCTACTCCAATTGAAAAAAAAGAAAAGTGAAAAGTAGTTCAGAAGCTAGTCTTGCATTTGGATAATTTTTTATTAATTTGGTTCTAAGCTTTCGGCTCACATGAGCCATCTTCAGAGAAGTTATTAAGATGGTAATACAGTAACATCCACCATCACCGACGATTTTATTTTGTGTTGACATAAAACTCCGCTAGGCATTATCCAAATGTTGGAGAATTTTTGTCTTTATTTTCAACTGAAATTAAAGCCAAAATACGACGTTTAGAATGGCTCATGATTAAACATAATAGACATTCATTTTCTCTTATATTTAACAGTATATGTTTAGAAAACTATATATATATTGAGAGAGAGAAAGAGAGGATTAATGCCAAGAAGTTTGTCACTTACAGCAAGAAAACTGAATGCATGGTCATCAGCAAAAAGAGCAACCAAATACAGGTAGGGGATACTAGAATCAAGCAAGTACAAAAATTTAGATACTTAGGAAGTGTTCTAACAGGAGATGGAAAGTGTGACACAGAGATCCCAAGGTGAATTGGCATGGTGAAGGACGCATTCCAGAAACTGAGTAAAGTACTAAGACACAGGAAAATTTCCCTTGAAACAAAGAAGAGAGTGCTTAGATTGCTATGTGATATCAGTTCTTCAATACAGCAGTGAATACTAGACAATATCATAGAAGATGAGGAAAAAAGTTGATGTGGCAGAAATGTGGTTTTACAGAAGAATGCTGTGGATATCATGGACCGAACATGTAAGCAATGATGATGTTTTGGAAAGAATGGCATTGAAAAGAAAACTAATAGTGAACATCAGGAAGAGACAACTGAAGTTCATGGGACACGCAATGAGGAAGGAGGGCTTGGAGAACCTGATACTGACAGGCTAGATAGAAGGAAAAAGAGACAGAGGAAGACAGCAAATAACATATTTGAAGGGCCTGATCAGGTGGATGGCAGAGCAGGGGTTGTGTGGAGTGACAGGAGAAAACATATTAAGAGCCACCAGGGATAGGGAGACGTGGAGAGCCATGATTGCCTACATCCTGAAAGGATAGAGCACATAGAAGAAGATATATATGCCAACTGTTTATAAGAAATTATAATGTGAATATAAAGTGGAGGATCAAATCTATATTATAATCAATATATAAACTGATCCCTCATTTTGTGGCCATTCTAGTTTCTATACATTTATATTCTAGATCTATGGGCTTCAGCTAGTGGATGGCAGAGTGGGGTTTGGGCGGTGTAACAGGAGAAAGCGTGCTAATAGCCACCAGGGATAGATGTGGAAAGCCATGATTGCCTATGTCCTGGAAGGATAGGGCACATAGAAGAAGAATATATATGCCAACTTCAAAGTTTCATGAGTTTTGTTTAACATTTTGGCATTAAATAACCCTTTGTGGGTTATTTAATGTCAAAAAGGTAGGGTTTTAAGGTATTTTTTTATGTTTGGTTATAGTGAGAAGGTTGATTTAGTCAGATTTTAATGAAAATTTTTTAATTTTTTTTCATTTTAGAAAACTGAAGATATCTTCTTGTTTTGTATTAAAAAATGTATTGCTGGTAATAATTTTTTTTCTTTCAAAAATGTATTATGGCAATAATTTATTTCTTTTCTGAAAAAATGTGTTATGGTAATTTTTTTTTCCTTCAAAAATGTATTGTTGGTAATATTTTTTATTCAAAAATGTATATTTTTCTATAAAAGTTTATTTTCATACTTTCATAGTGTTTTGGCCCTAGTTTGTGAGGTTACATATTTTTCCATAGCTGGGACCCTCACAGGTTCTACCACTCTGGGTCAGGGTGGACCTGAGAAGAATAGCAATTAAGAGGTGGTTCCATGCTCTTCACGACCTCCTAAACAGAGTCCTTGCTACCAGATGCAGTTTACCGAAAGTTTCACGAGGACACCATTATGGTGTTGTCACTCATCAGGGCTAAGTTTCTTCATTTCGATTGAGAATACCAAAATATCTTTTATTAGTTTCAAACATACACACCATAGTGGGGGCGCTAGAGGGTGTCGGCAGTGATGTCTTTGCATGGATCACTAGGGGTTTCCGGGGGTCTCAACATCACACCCTCCCTCACCGCGCCGACTTGACCAGAGATGATCAGTCTCTGGTCCACCCTCAATAAGCACTTTCAGACACTGGAAAAAGTTTATAACGTTTGGGCCCGGTATGCAGTCTTGCAAACCCTTCTGATTGGCAACAGTCAGAGCCACTTTACAATATGAGGCAAACCGTACATGAACTTGTCCGAAAAAAAAAACAAAAAAACTCTCAACTAAGAATTAATCATGATTCGTTTAAAAAATAAATAAATATCTACAAATATATATAATTTTTAAGTTGTTTCTAAAAAAAAGAAAAAAAATATGAGGATAAAAAACTTGTCTAAGAATTTATCAAAAGAAAAAAAAATCCATTTAAAAAATACGAGTATCTACAAATATGTATAAATTTAAAATTGTTCCCAAAAAATTAGAAAAATAAATATATATATATATATATATATATATACACAAACGTACTTTAAAATCTTTTTAAAACCACACATAAATATATAATAAACTATGTACAAGTAAAAAAACCTTAATTACAATTAAATACATTAATTTAAAAACTTATGCATCAATCTTGACACTAAGCAGCATCATAACTAAACACTATACAGTGAAGTGAAACAAGTATTTGGACAGTAAAAAAAAATGGATTTAGAATCATATATTGAAAGAAAAGCATTATCTAAAGCTCACAGTATATTTGCAAAACAATTATAAATGCAAATAAACAGCAAAAATAAATTATTTGACACACATATATATATTTTATATACAAATTATTAAAACAGGTGAAAAAATGTCATTGGACAGAATATGAATTATGATTTAAATGTGCTAAATATTTAGTTGGTCCTCTTTCATTTTTATTTACTGTTCGAATACTTGTTTCACCTCACTGTATATTTGAAATTAATCTTAGACATTACATATTATTGATGATTAATGTTATTTATCAACTTTTAAGTTCAAAATATATGAATAGAAACATAACATCAACATTCATCTTCTTAAGAAATAGAATTTATAAAGCGACACAAGTCCAAGTGTCCAAATATATTTAGAACTGATTCTGACCAACACAAAACAAATTGAACTCACTAAAATTTTAGAATTTTAAAATCTCAGATTGGTGCCCATGCCATAAACAGCAAAAATAAATTATTGGACACACACACATATATATATATATATTTTATATACAAACAGGTAGTGAAAAAAGTAATTGGACAGAATATAAATTATGCTTTAAATGTGTTTAATATTTAGTAGGTTCTCCTTCATTTGCAATCACAGCTTGCAGTCTGTTCCTGTAGCTCTCTACAAGTGTCTGGGATGATTTGGTGGGAATTTTAACCCACTCTTCTTCTGCAAAAACTTTGAATTCACTGAAGTTCTCTGGTCACCTTTCTCGAATCTGATTCTTCAGTGTTCTCTAAAGATTCTCTCTTGGATTCATGTCCAGCAATTGGCTGGGCCATGTCAACACGTTGATGTTATTGTTTTGAAACCATGCACGTGTTGCTTTGGCTGTAGGTTTCGCATCATTGTCCTGTTGAAAAACCCAATCTGGTCCAAGTTCTAATTTCTCAACTGATGACTGCAAGCAATCTTCTAAAATCTGAATATATTTGGCTGCATTCATTGTGCCCTCAATAATTTTCAGTTGTCCCGTACCATTATATGCAAAGCATCTCCAAACCATAATGCTACCGTCTCCATGCTTCACAGTGGGGGATGGTGTTCTTTTGATTAAAGGCTGTTCCATTCTATCTCCAAACCTGGGTAGCATCGTTGTGGCCATAAAGTTTAATCTTGTTTTCATCAGGCCATAAAATTTGCTTGTAATAGTCATCATGCTTTTGTAAATTAGTTTTGGCAAATTCAAGTCTGGATTTTAAATGACGTTTTTTTACCAATGGGGTTTTGCGAGGAAAGCGAGATTTTTAATTGTTGTCAGTGAAGTTTAGAACTTATGGTCCTCTTTAGAACTTATGGTCCTCTTGAATACATGAGATCTTTTTGAAGATCACAAAAGGATCATTTTTTACTCGACGAACATTTTTGTGATATTTCGTACAATGCACCTGTTCTTGGCATATTTTCATGAGTACCGAAGGCTTTTCATTTCTTAATTATGTACCCAACAGTGCTCACAGGTATACATAGGTCTTTAGAAATCTTATGATAGCTTTTTCTTTTTCTTTATGTGCAGAAATAATTTGATCTTTAAGATCTTTCGACAGCTCTCTTTGCTTTCGCATTCTGCAATACTGTTAGTGCGACATCTTGGGATGAACTGACCCTCAAGATAGCTAACACCTTTAAGTAATGCACATTCGAGACTATTCCATAAAATTCTAACACATTCGAGCATGAAATATACTCAAAACATTAATGTTAAACATAATTTTGGAACTGTCCAAATACTTTTTTCACTGTTTTAAAAATTTGTATATAAAATATATATACGTGTCAAATAATTTATATTTGCCGTTTAGTAGCACTTATAATTGTTTTATGAATATATTGTGAGCTTTAGACAATGTTTTTCTTTCAATATATGATTCTAAATTCATTTCTTTTCTGTCCAAATACTTGTTTCATCTTACTGTATATACACATACATGTCCCATGTGGAGAATAATATATCGTGTATTTCTACACAGCAAAGCAGAGTGTAAGGAGAAACAAAATGGAAATATGGAGATACTCCTGTGTATGAAGGAGCCATACTTAAGAATCCATATTCAAATGGGCAAATTCATCTGTCCCAGAGGACCTATTTCACGAACTTTAGGTTTTCCTGTATCTGGGAAAGATAGATTCCCAAAGTGAAATGGCGCCATATAAACTGCTGAGAATGCTATAGGCAGCCAAGGATAAAGAAAGCAACCTTACAATTTGCTATTGTAAAGCAAATTGAATTAGTGTGCCACTTTTACCAAGCAGTCTGTCATATGACCTGCATGACTTATCTCTACCAAAGGGATGTAAGCACTTTTTGTATCCTTACACTTTTATGCCATTGGCATAAAAAGAAATCAATTGATTTTCAATCTGGTGGACATAATGGCTGGAAAGGTTTCATTAAGATTTGGCAGCACAATCAAAAGAGTATGCAAGTGGAACTTGTACACCATTGCTAAGAATGCAGGTAAAATAGTCCTTGTATTGCATCAATAAGGGCATTACTTCTACTATCCTCCATCTTTACAAGAGCCATATCAGGCCAAAAATGAAACACTGTTGTCATATGTGGGCAGGAGCTGTCCAGACCTTACTTTCTAGCCTTGATAGAGTCCAAAAGCATCTCCAAGCCCTTGTGGGTGACAAATTATTCTCCACCCTCTTTTCCACCAGTGGAATGGGGCAAGCCTTTTGCTGCCCTATCGCTACTTCCACGGAAAGTGCTCAGATGAAATATATTCCCTGGTCCCGCAAATTCAACCTTCAAAGTGAGGAGACGCCATGCCACGAACAAATCACACGCATTCTCTTCGTATTTCATTAGTGAGAAATAAGTTCTACTCTAGCAGCTTCTTCCCACAAACCACTGCTTTGTGGAATCAACTCCCAAGTGGATGTTTCCCTGATCACTAAAATCTTAACCTGTTCAAGGCTAATGTTAATGTTATCATCCACTCCAATATGCACAAATGGCCTCCTACTGTAACCTTTGACCTCAGGTGAACCCCCAGATCTTTTAAACACTGAACCCTACTGTAAAAAAAACATCAAATTTTTTTTTAGATAAATCTACTTCTCTATCAAACTGCTAAAGTCTCTTGATCGAAATTGTAGAGAGCTGTGATCACCCACATCCTGAAAGGACATAGCATATAGAGGAAAAAAAATGTTTGTCCACACTTAAAGTGGGCACTGAGATCAACACCAAGCAGCTTGAATGCAATGCAGTCTTCAAGTGATGTGTATTGACTCCTTTATATATACTGGTCAGTGGTACATTATGGTTATTGGGTGGGTAGTAATGATTATGTTTTTGATTATTCTGGATGCTGTTAAATAGAAACAATTGTGGATCAGAATGTGGTCATCTGTAACTGTTATAATGTTGTTTGATAACATTTGTTACACACGTCTTCCAACAACAGTAATTAAGCAGATGGCACAATGAACTGACTGCAAGTTATTTTCCAATGGAAGCATCTTCAACAAAGCCAAAAAAGATTCTGAAACAGCCCTAAAAGATAGTGGATTTTTGACAACACTCGCTCACACACCACAAAACATCGAACAGGAAAAGAAACATCATATGGTTCAAACAAGAAAAGTGTAAGAAACAAATGTAAGAAAAATATTCATTAAATGCAGACACAAACACTTCCCAACATCATCATGCACTCTCCACAATATATTCAACAAAAACAGTAAAAATCTGCTACAGTTGCACTAAGAACATGTCATAATAAAAAAGCACAACAAAAAAATAACCAACAAACCACCTGCACAAATCAGACCCTCCTGTAACTTCACAGAAAAGAATTAATCTCCCTTAAATGACAATTGCTTGCAAAACAATGTAATATATCAAGCCACTGTAAAGATCAGCAGATAACCAAGGAGTAACTGAAAGACCTTAAAAACACAGAAATTATGCACACAAAACATCCTTTATAAATGGCAAATATGTTAACAGCACAATGCTTTTTAAACATATTTGGGAAATTAAACCAAAAATATCATATAAAATAAAAAAAAGAAAAACAGCATCAATAAATCAAAAAACTGTAAACTCTGCTTGGAGGAAAAAATACTTATAACTCCCTTCCCAGACCGTCACAAATTAATAAATAAATGATCAGAAATTATCTTAAAATGCAGACATAAAAACAAATTTTTATTACCTTACTTAAGAATTGAAAACTAAAAATGAATACTTTGAAAAATCTCCCAATGATAAATTCAAATATATGCACCATATACAATGCTGATAAAGCAAATATACTTTAGACAAAGTTTACTTACTTTAAACTAATCAACACTCAAAAATAAACAAACACAAAATTGAAATAAGTAAACAAATTGATAAATTATAAAAACACACAAACACAATTAAATGTAATCATAAACAACAAATAATAATAAAGTAATCAGTAATAAGTGAAAATTTATCAAAAATATTTACAAATGTCTAAATTTGATCTCCAGTTATTTCTATTTAATAGTGTCTAGAATAATTTGAAGCATAATCATGACTGCCCATCCAGTAACCCTTAGGTTAACACAAAAGACCTTAATACCCATAATGCACCAGTGGCCAGGCTATTTAGTGAAGCACATAGCAGGAAGATTATGTTCAACAGACTTTCACCATTTGAGGTTGACATCAGTGTCTACTTTTATATTATATATGGTCTATCTCTGCTATTGAGCATTTTAACCCATATATATATATATATATATATATATATATATATATATATATATATATATATTTTTTTTTTTTTTTTTTTTTTCTGAGATGAGGTATTAAAATGATTTACATTGTTTGAACTGTTGTCCTCATCTTTGTTGCCATATTCACAACATTTCGGCCATTGTACACTCCAAACTTCTTCAGGTGATTGAAATTTGAACTGAAACCTTTAAAATATACTCAATACTGTTTCTTGAGATATATATATATATATAATTTTTTCATATTGCACACACACACACACACACCCACACAGAGTTGAGTCATAAATAATTTTGATTTATCAACATTATTTTTCAAAAGTACAATGAGATTTTATCCAATGCTACTTTCACCAATATTTGCAATGACTTATCTGGATGCTCTTCCAATACCTCTTAAGTAAAATTCTGCGGGTTTTGATGGGCAAAAGTTTTCTACAAACTCTTGGATATGGTTTTCATTAGAGAAACTTTTTCCCATCAAACTGTTTTGTAGCAATCAAAAAAAAGCTTTGTGCAAGGTCAGGTGAATCTGGCAGAAGTAGAAGAACAGTCCAAGTGAGTTCCGAGTTTTTCTCCTGTTTTATTCTATGTGCATGTCGACTTGTCACGGAGGAGAGAAGATTGTTTTTTTCATTGAATCTACTGTGTATACTGACACTGCCTTATAAAAAAACTAAGGTACGTTAGCGGACTTCGGATTTAGTTTTAACTGATATGCGTGATTAGTATTTAGGATAATATATTCATCATTATTATTTGTTACCAAAAATCAAAATTACTCATGACTCAACCTTACATACAAACATACACTAAAATTAGAGATACAAGCAAATATTTTTCTGCAAGTTAAAATGCTTCTTTTTCTTTTTTTAACTTGGAGAAAATGAATAACATTGAAATATAATTTGTTTACTTTTACTTTCTAAAATCATAAAATATCAATTTTTTAATCAGTAAAGTGTATTCATCATGCAGTTGTACTGTGTACACGTTTTTTATTGATTGTCAAAAATGCTTTGTTGTTTGAAGATAATCAATTGCCTATCTGTATAAAATATGCTTGCCTTTTTATTTATATACTGTTTTATTTAATCAGTTTATGAAGTAAAATGTTTCAGATGTATTGTTTGACAAAGGTGAGATAACTCTGTACAATTTGACTCAAGCAAGCAATCAAATAAGGAATCTTTTTTTTTTTTTTTTTTTTTTTTTTTACCTGATTAAAGATTTTATCTATTGCCCAGGAAATTTTTTTTTCTCTACAGAAGATTGCATTTTTTATGTATCTTGTTTCTCTGTTGCAGTATGTTATCAAATTCTGTGTTGTAAGGTTATGTATACAGTGTGTATGTAAGCATGCAACAACATGTATACCTGAGATGGTAGTACCTGTTAGGATTCCAGCTATGGGCAAATAGTTAACCTCCTAAACTGGGGTCATTTATGAAAAAGTTAGGCTGGATAAGAATCTTTAGCTTTGGATCGTAACTTGTCTATGCAAAGAAAATCTCTGAAATAAAAACCTCGACACCTACTCTTTATAGAATAAGGGTAAACTGAACTCTCTAGCCTTGGTAGGTAATCTTCCTAGAGATGATGTCTTGATAAAAACACTAAATTTCTAATCTCCAAAGCTGGTTGATGTTATTAAGTGCAGACAGCTGTAAAACTCGTTCCAATATTTTCCTGATGGTCCAATAACAGAGACATAAAAAAAAAACCCTCGTCCGACTTCTGCTAGCATGGAAATGGACATTAACTGTTGGTGATAGTGATTTTTCTTTACAAGAGTCAGATTAGACCAAAAATAGAGTATTGCTGCCATATCTGGTCTGGAGGTAGCCAATCTTCCCTTTCCAGCTTTGGTAGAGTACAAGATCATTTCTGCAGTCGTGTAGGGAAGAAGGAAGACTAAAATGTTGCAAGCTTATTGTTACTCTATCATTATTTCCATAGCAAATGTTCCAATGAGCTCTTTTCCATTAGTTCAGACCTTTACAACTAGGACATCCCATAATTCTTTGTCAACAGAGTTGAATCCCTTTCATTTCTTCTATATTCTAAATCTAAGGAAAAAGTTTCATTTATTCTCTATTTCGTGGAATAAGCTTTTGCATAGATATTTTCCTGAAAACAACAATCTTAACCTCTTCAAGACAAGGGTCGGTCTTTAACTATTCTATTTATTTATTTTTTATTTTTTAAATCATATTGCTTCAAGCAAGGCATTTTACTGCCACTGTTTTGCAGGGGGTTACATCAGAGGAAAGTTACGAGAAAGAGTGACAGGTTATAGGGGGTGTCAGGAAGTGGGTAAGAGAGGGATGAGAATACTGATGAGAGTGGAGTAGACGGAGAAAGGAGCATGAGAGAGAGGATGCAGGTTAGTGAGACAGGAGATGACTATTGACTGTACATTTAAATTATTAGTGATTGTAGCTGTTTCTATCTATAAAAATTTTATTTTCTGTCAAATACAAAAACTAAGCTGATAAGAATAGCAAGTCATAATTAACACAAAATAGCAATGCAAAACAAATCTCAATTCGTGCAGAAAATTTTTAAAGGAAATAAACATTTTTTACACAATTATGAAAAAGTACAAATACAAAGTGTGCATAAAAAAAAATTATTTCTGTGCCTATTAAAGGCAGGATATGAATTCCTGATGTAAAGGATTACCATAACAAAAAATGAAAAAAAAATACAGTTTGGGAAAAGACAAGGATTTAGAAAATGAGAAAATGATACAAGCAAACAAGAAAACAACGGTGTGGCCATTTTTCAGAAAAAATGAAAACATACTTTTACTTGCCCCATGAGCATCTTTGGGACACATTGTTATTTCTGAAAAGTCTCTTTTAAATTCAGTTTGTGCTTAGGAAAATTTCTTTAAACTCTTTTTGTTCTTTGTTGTCCAACCATGGATGTGCGTTGTGGTGCATTGGATATTGGCTCGGAACGAGAAATCGGATAGCTGAGTTCGAATTCCAGCCGAATTCATTGCATTCACTTACATGCAAATACCCTTGGGAAAGGTATTAATCCGTCTATTCCTTCCAGTTATGGGTTAAATAACAGGACAGATTGGGTTCTATAGCCTTGGTCGGCAACCAGTCTACTGCAGAAAGCAATGGCAAACTACTGCGGGATAATCTTCTGCCCAGTCAGTCATGTCTCTTTCAAGACATGATCGTCCAAGCGTGTATCACGTATGGCACTTAACTGACTGACTGACTGTCCAACCATAGGAGAATTCATTTGAACTTCAAAATTCTTTAGCTTTTCTGCAGCTGTCTGGTAACTGGTCCCTTCTTGATGTTGATTTGCCTTTTCCCCTTGCTGTTAAAAAAGTCTTCCCTTCATCCACTGATTTTGAGATCTTATTTATTCAGAAACTTATGCTCACAGAAGGCCAAGCTTTCACAAGCATATGAGACCATGGTTCACATTGGCCACAAAATACAAAAAAAAAAAAAGATTTTTCATAAATTCAAAATGGATCCTTCACTTTTGTTTTCAACCACAAAGCTGAAAAACATAAAAATAAAAAAAACCATTTTCTTTGCACAAAATGGCCTGGCCTTCATAAAAATACACTTCTCTCAAAAGAATGTGTACAAAAAAAAAACTTTTATTCAGTTACCAAAATTTTTTTTTACATATCTTCACGTCCTATTATCTCCTCTTTCATTTAGATCACACCTTATTCATCATAAAGATTTTAACAGTAATCCTCTACCTTGAGTGGCTTGTATTAGGTGAACTTCAGTATGAAAAAAATGTGCATGTTGGTTAAGAACAGGACAAAAAGAAATTTTTAGGGATTAAACTGCATCACTAGAAAGTAAGCCTTAGTCACAGCATTGTGCTGAGGACAAAATGTAGACAAGGTGTGAATTTCAAAAACAAAAACATGTAATTAATTTTTTGTGCTTAACAGGTAAATTAGTATGAATTACTTTTCCACTGACTCTACTGAAGAAGGCTGCATACCAAATATGTTCTTGTAATCTTGTCAGTATTGATGAGTAGAAAAAAGAAAAAAAATTTTTTTCAGCAGGAAATATAGATATGATGTATTAGAAAGTTAATTGATTTGATGTGTTGTGATTGTACTGTGGAATTAAAATGCATACACAGTTAATACTTACTATTACTTTGCCTACTGAGTCAGTCTGTTTCATGGCCAAGTCATCAGCAGCTAAACAGGTTACCCCACCAGGCTTTTCTGGAGAGGAGAGTGGCTAAGCACTCAGCAGGATTAAAAATAAGACCCTTCAAAGGGTGTGGAGTAGACAGGGTGCTATGGATGCATCCATGGCATTGTTGGGCAGATGGATCTCCCTGCTGGAATTAACAGGCATGTGTCTCTGACCCAGTTGAGCCTTTAATTTGAAGGACAGCAGCTGTGATTTAACCTGGAGAGGGAATGGGAACTGACAGGTCTACTTGTCCAAGACACTCTGTGCCTGAATGAATACCTCTCAGGCTTTCAACCCAGATATGTAGCAGGAAAACTGGTCACATGTTCAGTTTCACACCAACCATATAACCACACTTAGAGCTAAAAGAAGCAGACAGATATCTACATTTGAGGAGGTGCTGTCATGTTCTTGCCTTGACCAAAGAATCCATTCAAAAACTAATTTTGGGGCTTGGCCATTTTGAAAACTTTTCAGCACCCCTCTCACATAAAATGCAATATATAATCTAAACTTATTTATAAATGAAACTTTGTGTGTGTATCTGTTACCTATAGACTCTGAAATGGCTGAACCGATTTTCTTGAAAATTTACACAGTTGTACTACAAGCGTATTCGAGTGTTCTTAGCTAGGTTTTGTGTCAAAGTACCCCCGATAAATATCGAAAATCGATAATTGAAAAAATCGGGTTATAGAAGGAGTGGTCCAATTTTAATCAAATTTGATACACTCATAGACAAGGACATAAGAAACAATATTCAGAAGTTTCAAGGTTGTAGTTCTTACAATAGTGCAGAAAATTTGATATCAATACCAGGAAATCAAAATTTGACTTACATCCATTCATTTTTCATTCAGTCTACGGTTTCACTTTAAATGGAAACAATTATTGCTTTTTAGTCTTTCATGCCAACGTCCGATGAGTCTGAGCTCCAGGACTATGGATTAGTTTTAAAACTTTCATTAAATCCGAGCAACACCAGGCTATACTGCTAGTATATATATATTACGGAAATTAATGAATTTTAACGAAACTTGGTTATAAACAACTGACAGTTTGAAATGAATTGTTTGAACATTATTTTTTATCAATACTCATATTTAAGTAGATATTCTGGTTTTAATTAAACAGTATATTTATATCTACTGGCCTGATTATATACGATAAATTTTTATAACGAAAATGTGTATCATCCTGCTGATTGAGACACATTTTCGTAATGAAAATTTATCGTAAATAATCAGGCCAGTAGATATAAATATATAATACTGTTTAATTAAAAAACAAAATATCTACTTAAATATGAGTATTGATCAAAAATAATGTTCAAACAAATCATTTCATATATGTATTGTATATATATTGCATTTTATATCAGAGTACAATTAAACAACATATCTTAGAAAACATAGCCATGTAAGTAATATCAGACAGATTTTAGTCAACAATACAATAATCCTCACTTACACAGTAAAAAGAACCTTCAGATATTGGAGGCCATCTACATTAAAATATAACAACCCACACTTAATCACTTTTAAATCTGGTCATAGCACATTACATTGCATTTAAATATATGGTTCTGTTAGCATTTTAAGCTATCCCGTGGTGTGACATCATAGAACCGCATTACAAATTTACGAACTGCGTTTGATGTTTTTGGTAACTGTTATTGTTGCTTAGCAAAGTTTTATGTTTGCACAGGATAAAATCATTACTGATGGTGGATGTTTTTATGTTAACATCCCTGTAACCTCTCTGAAGATGGCTCATGTGAGCCAAAAGCTTAGAACCAACTTAATAAAAAATTATCCAAATGTTGGAGAATTTTTGTCTTTATTTTCACCTGAAATTAAAGCCAAAATACGATGTTTAGAACGGCTCATGATTAAACATAATAGACATACATTGTCTCTTATATTTAACAGTATATGTTTAGAATATATATGTATATATATATAGTCTTGAGTTGTGATGATGCTTAGTGCTAACATTTGTTTTTTTTTTTAATGGTTTACTAGTAACAATATATTTTGGTAAGCAGGTTTCTTGTTGTAAAGTGCTTGATATCAAGAAAAGGTAGAGTATTAATGGGATTAATGTGGAGAAGTTTATAACATTCGTTTGTTTAACCCCTTCAAGTGTGTCACACTATTTTCACCTTTTTCTCTTTCCCTCTATTCACCCTGTGAGTATTAGATTCTCCAAGCCCTTCTTCCTTATTATGTGTCTCAGAAACTTCAGCTGTCTCTTCTTGATATTAAGTATAAGTTTAATTTTTGTTTCCGTTCTCTCTGAAAGCTTGGCGTTGCTCACATGTTTGGTCCATGGTATCCACAGCATCCTTCTGTAGAACCACATTTCTGTTGCTTCAAGTCTTTCCTTCATCTTTGATGAAATTGTCCAACATTTGCTGCCATATAGGAGGTCAGATATCACACAACAGTCCAGTACACTCTTCTTTGTTTCCAACAAAATTTTCCTGTCCCTCAATACTCTATTCAGTTTCTGGGAATGCGTCATTGGCCGATGCCAATACACCTTCGGATCTCAGTGTCACCATTTTTGTCCTCTGTTAGAACATTTCCCAGATATTTAAATTTCCGTGCTTATTTGATTTTAGCATCCCCAACCTGTAATTGGCATTTTGGGCTTTTCTTTTTGCTGACAACCATGTATTTAGTATTCATGTAGTTTTAGTTCTTTCTTCTCTCTTTTAAAGTATCTAAAACTTAAATATTGCCATTATTTATTTTCTTTTTTGTGGCACAGATAAACTAGTATTTTTGTTTCATAAACTACATATACAAGTTAAATAAACTTGTTTATATGATTGCTGTTTTGTTTTTACTTATTCTTGCACAATTTTGCTGGTATAGAATTGTTTTAGAAGCTGAACTGTATATTCCAGCACTTGTGCTATGTGATATCTGTCCTCTTGTAAGGCAGAAAATGCTGGACAATCGGCTCAAAGATGAAGAAGAGACTTGAAGCAATAAAAATGTGGTTCTACAGAAGGATACTACTGAGGGTACCATGGGTCAAACATTTGAGCAAAAATGAAGTTTTGGAGAGAATGGCAACAAAAAGGAAACTTATACTTAACATCAGGAAGAGACAGTTGAAGTTTCTGGGACATGTAATGAGGAAGGAGGGCTTAGAGAATATGATGCTCATGGGACAATAGAGGAACAGAACACGTTATATACATGATAGGTTTGAGCAAATAGATGGCAGAACAGGGTTTGGGAGAAATAATTATTAAGTGCTAAAAAAGACAAGAAGATGTGGAGGGCCATGATTGCCTACGTTCTGAAGAGACACAGCATATAAAAGATGGAAAGTAATTTCCAAAATAATTATGCAAATTTTCTATATGAAATGTCATGTTGGTTGAAAAATTTTAATAGCAAAAACTATTTGCAATAATTTGGGATAATGTTTAATTAGCCAAAGCAACTTAATACCTTCCTCTGACATCACATTCCTTTCCTGTACACACACACAAAAAAAAAAAATGGACCAATTGTGAAAACACTTTGTCTCTGAATTTCAGAGATGAGAAATTATGACTATTTACATCTTTGTTGTTATTTTTGGAATGTTTCGGCTGTTGTTCCCTCCAACTTGTTTCAGTTGTCTGTTAATGTGTATAACACCAACAAATTTTGATTTGAACCTTTTAGTCTTAACAGACGGTTCAGTTTGATGTTTCCTGAAGTTTATCTAGATCAACTGACACTTGAAGAAGGCTGAGGGCACAATAGTTGAAACATTGTAAAAACAACAAAAATGAGGACATTAATCTGAATATAAATAATATAAAAAAAATATTTGTTTTTAATTATGAAATCTGATTGGCAAAACTTTGGGTGGGTGCCAAAAATTCAAAGTTGAAAATTTTTTTTACAATTACTCTCATAGGACAATAGAAATCGTAAATGTTACCAGGCCTATAAAACTATGCATTATTAGGGTTTCTTCCATGACCTGCCAGTTGTGTTGGCTGTTGGTCATCAGCACACCTTTTAGCATGTTGATGTGCAGGTGATGCAGTTTGGAAAGAGATATGAATAAACCAAGTTCAAACTCCAGCCATGCTCATTGCATTCACTTTCACACAAATATTCTTGGGAAAGATATGAATATCTTTTATATCCTCTCGCCACAGCTATGAATTAAATAGCAGGGCAAACTTGGATTTCTTGCTTTGCTTGGCAACCTGTCTAGGAGAAGGAAAACTCTGAAATCAAATCTGAGGAGGGATGTTTGAAAACTTTGTAGCACACTGGAAATTGTGGCTGGTTCTGCACAGGCTTTCACTCCCTCTAGTCAAATCATATGGGTGTGTATCTGGTGGTTCAATTTTAACCCCCTCCCCACAAAAAAAAACAAAGAATTGGGGTCTGATATGTCAAAAATTGACAGGAGAGTCTATTATAGCATAGATATTTAATCTTAGTTTTATCTGGCATAAGAGACAAATTTTAAGTATGTACTAAGTATTGATTTATCAACAGAGTTCCCTGCAAGATTAATGTGCTAACGATCACTCTGCACCAAATATGTTTTAAAGAATTTGGTTATGGCATAAAATAGGTTTACATTTTGAACATTTTATCCTTAGCTTAAAGCATTCCATTTGCTATTGTTTCCTTTTGGGAGTTTTTTTTTAATCAATTCACTCCAAGCAAGGCAATAATTTTTTTTCTTTTTTAATCATATCACCCTGAGCCAGACGGTAATGCCACTGATGTGCAGGGGGCTACATAAGAGTAAAAAGATTAAGTAGAAGAGAGTGAAGAGGAAGATGAACCAATTAGAAAGGAGCAAGAGAAGGATGGGAATTTTTTTTTTTTTTTTAATCGTATCACCCTGAGCAAGACGGTAATGCCACTGATGTGCAAGGGGCTACATAAGAGTAAAAAGATTAAGTAGAAGAGAGTGAAGAGGAAGATGAGCCAGTTGGAAAGGAGCAAGAGAAGGATGGGAATACAGGTGTGATGACAGTTGCAAAGTTGGAGAGAAAGGAAAGGATATACAGGGTGGTGAAGAAAGAACTAGAGTCAAGTGGTTAATAGATGAGTATTGATATTGCATTTAAATTCCTGGGGGTTGTAGCCATCAGGAAAGCAAGAATATGGAAGCGAGTTCCACAGGTGGGAAGTGTGAGAGAAGAAGCTGCAGGAGTAGAATTGTCGTCTGCATTTGGTTAATCTAACTGTGAATGGGTGGGACCCAGTTGCCAATCTGGTTGCACGAGTAAACACCTGCTGCAGAGGCACCAATGACTTAAGTTCGTTGGAGCAGAAGCCATGAAAGTATTTATGGAACAATGCTGCAAAGACGCATGTGGCTACTAGAGCAAAAGAGAATAAAAAGAATTTAGAAGAAACCTGAAACCCAACCCTAAACAGAGAACAACAGATAAACCTCTACTCCTGATCAAAAGATTTGTGTATAATTTTTACAGCTTATCAACTGTTTATGGGTTATTTAAAGCCAAAACCTATTTTGGATTGTAAGATTTTCTATTTTTTTGAGCAAATATTGGATTAACAATTTTTTTTTAGAGATAACGATTTTTTTCAGATACATGTTTTACTATTTAACCCTTTGCTAGGGGAAAAGACATCTCCACATCTTTTCCAAGGGTCAATTTCGCCTTCCAAGCTGTTATCCATTGCACCATCCACACACCTATCCTGAGAGAAATTAACTAAAGAGTAATCTGAATACTTCATTTCATACTTTTGGAAAATAAGCAATTTGTTTTAATGAGTGTTCCCAACCTGTTACTTTGGACCTTAGGCTCACCGACATCTGACTTTAATCGGTTACGATAAACCTCTAAAGATATGTTAGCCTCTTGAGTTACTTGCTATCAGCAGTTGATAATCTCTTTGTCAAAGTGTCAAACAGAGCTTAAATAAAAACTAGTCATGTGTAACATATACCTACACCTAACCCATTAATGGCTGATTTTAATTAAGAAGTTCACTGTAAAAGCCCCTAATTATGGAGTAAAAGAGCCAGTTAGGAATAGGTAACCAGGTACAAACCTTCCCACAATTCAGTTCCATTTATAAATTTACCTCTTATACTAAATAGGATTTCTGTTTCATTGAGAATGAGCTTATAATTTGACAAAACATTGTATTTGTGAACTAAAGAATGAATTGCTGTTTATCTTTTCACTTGATCGTGTGGGGCGTTCTTTGTGGTTGGATGAGTAGCCACATCTTTACTTATTATTCATCTATTCCAGCCAATGCATTATTTAGCTTATATATATATATATATATATATATATTAAATTGTATGTATTTCGGCAGCATTTTTTCATTAATGCAGGTTTCATTGAATAATATAGACAAGTTCTGTCTATTAATTTTGTGTAGGATCCATTCATACCGTCTGATATACTTGATGGTGATATCGTTGAAAGACAACAAAAAATCACAGTAATTGTTGATTTTTTTTTCAAATGCCTGTAATCAGATCAGGGACCACAATGCCACTATTTTGTTACTGTCTTCGGCCATCCGCCACGGTAGGGATGGACTTATATTTTCAATTTAATTCTCTTTATTGTTAATAGCTTAAATGTTATATATTTACTGTGTGTCAATATTTACTCTTTGATAATGGCTTATGTGAGCCAAAAGCTTAGACCCAATAAAAAATCATCAATTACTGTGATTTTTTGTTGTCTTTCAACGATATCACCATCAAGTATATCAGACGGTATGAACGGATCCTACACAAAATTAATAGACAGAACTTGTCTATATTATTCAATGAAACCTGCATTAATATATATATATATATATATATATATATATACATGTGTGTGTGTGTGTTGTATTTATAATCATTTTTTTCATCCTGTTAATTTTTTTTTTTTTTTCAAATGTCTTCATCTCATATATAAGGGACCTCCCCTTTAATCTACGATAAACAAATCAGCCCCTTAAAATATATACATTTTCCTTTTTCTAACTCTTATGATTTGGGATTCCTATTCAATTTTTGAGTTTTGGTATAAACTTAATTAAATTATAAATGAAAAATGGTACCCTAGAGTTATAATGACCTCAAGCAATGCTATACTTAAAATAAAAATTCAAATTGAAAAACAATCAGTTCATAACCTACACTTGATGACTGTGTAATACATGAAACTCTAAGTTGTGCCTCAAACATAGGATTATATGAATAATGATTTATATATATATATATATATAGAGAGAGAGAGAGAGACACACACACACACACACACACACACATGAGTGTACCTTTGCTGTCAAAAATGAAATGATGGCAGTCAATATGTTTGTGTATATATAATAATATGAAAGATGTATGACAAAGTTGGAAAAGTTTTCACGTTTTGACCTTTAAGACTGCATTTAACAAAGTTTACATTGTTATGAATATATAATCATTTAAGCTCTTTTTTTAATTTCCACTTTATACTTATATCCATTTTCAAGACACACACACATACACACACACACACACACATATATATATATATAAAATAAATTTTGATGTTCAAAACTGTTGAATGATCATTTCAAATGAAATCCCTAAAAGAGATTTCACATCTCATCAGCAACTACCACATTTCAAAATTTATTTTATTTTATAATTGGCTCTATAATTTTAATTACATTGAGCTCTCCACCTGTATCATTTTTTAATATTAATATATATATATATATATATATATATATATATATATAGTGTTGAGAAACTGAATGATATCGGTTGAGCTGTGTGTCTAGACACATTGAGTGCCAGCAATTTTTAAAATTTAGCATCCTTTTATTTTCAGTGTTTCTCGTTAGTGTCTAATTATAACTGTCATTTATGTTTATATCCCCACACCCACTACATAAATATATATAAGTCCATATGGGCATTACTTTAGTCTGATGAAGTCCTTTTACAAGATGAAACATGTTACAGTTTTTAAAATTTTGTCATTCAATTACCATCGTAATTTGAATATCATGGACTCAGATATATTATACCAATTGACTAAGCATAGCTTACTTGTATCAAATCTCATATTATAGAAAGAATTTTCTAAGCATGGCTTAGATGTGCTACAAAGCTGAAAAATATAGGATGGAACTGAATTGCAATAATTCTAGCGAGACAAACTTGCTTACCATTACACTATGTCAATCGTGTACAGTTCTGTTATGTCGGGTAACAGAATTATGTGAAATAATACAAAGCAACGTAATAGTATAAAAGTAGGTGTATTGACAGGAAAGAGAAGTATTTACAAGAGGTGAGGATTAGTAGAATACAGAACAAGGTAATTAGTATACAGTATCGTCGTAGAGACGTGATAGATTGACTAGTAGAACACTTCCGGTGCAATACTGAAAATACCCGACTGACTCGCTAACTCAACTTCCTTCCTTGAGGTATAATCACTGCTATTTTAAATAGTGATTTGAACAGTCCATTTTGGTGGAAAGGTCGAGAGCGCCCCAACAAGTTCCAAGTATGTTTTAAAAAAAAATTGTGAAGGGAGATAATCCAGTATGAGAAATCTTGCTCAATCTTTTGATTAAATCAGCAATTGTCTTAATACTTTCAGCATGGTCACAAAGCACTGACAATATAATTTTTTAACTATGAAAGGCCATCAGTGTTGCTTTGTTCTTCTCCAAAGTAAGGCTCTTACATAACATAACATTGAACTGAGCCTACTTATGTGGTAGTTGATGATATAACCAAATCATTAATAATGCTTTATTTAATTTTTGCTTTGCTGTGAAACTTGCTCATTTTTTATTATCCATGATTTTTAACATTTCATCATTTTCTTTCATCTTGTGTTTATGAAAAAGATTTTTGTTTATGTGCGAATAATTCTCTATAGTTTCAAGCTTTGTTCAGTAGCAGTGCTGTGAGACTAGGTCAATTGTGGGGACTGTGGGATTGCACTCAATATGAAAGATGGGGTTTCTCATAATGGCAAAAAAATGTTTTCCAAATCATTACCATTTTTTGAGGAAATCAGTTTGAAGATTAAGTTTAGGTTCAAAATTTGAGCGTTGCAAATTCATTCTAAGCACAAATGAAAGATTTAAAGCACAGCCTTATCAAACGAAAATTAAAAAGCTTTGGAAAGAAATGCCAATATGTACAAAAAAAAATTGAATACTAATTTAAAGTTATCAAACTGTTTTTTCCTTTTATTTAATTTTTTCCTTCCTTAGAGCAATAAATATTGAATTTGAAGAATTAGTTTGAAATTTTTAAAAAATAGAACAGGGTATGAAATTATACCATACTAATTTGTGGAACTGGAATTCGTTCTGATTCAGGGATTCAAACTTGGCTTCCCGGCTTGGAATGAGAAATCGGGGAGCCAAGTTTGAATTCCATTTGAATTCCTTGCATTCACTTATGTTCAAATACCCCTCCCTCAAGTTATGGGTTAAATAATAGGACAGATTGGGTTCTATAGACTTGGCTGGCAACCAGTCTACCGCAGAAAGCAATGGCAACCTACTGCAGGAAAATCTTCTGCCTAGTCAGTCATGTCTCTTTCGAGACATGATCGCTCAAGTGTGCAGCCCGTATGGCACATAACTGACTGACTGAATATAATAGTTGGAATCATGATTAAGGCTTCTACTGGTCATAAAGTGGGGGATCGGTTTTATATTGTTATGAAGTAATAAACTGTCCCCACTCTAATTACTACTTAATAATATATACATCTCTTCCCCCTCTAGCTATGAGTCAAATAACAGGAAAGATTGGGTTCTATAGACTTGGCTGGCAACCAGTCTACTGCAGAAAGTAATGGCAACCTACCACTGGAAAAATCTTCTGCCCAGTCAGTCATGTATCTTTTGAGACATGATTGCCCGAGCGTGTATCATGTATGGCACTTAACTGACTGCTCATGAAAAAGAATTAAGGAGTTATTTTTGTTAATTTTTAAGCACAAAAGAAACATTATCTGATTGTGCAATGCATTCTTTTTTTTTTTTTGCTTATATCAGAAAGAAAATACATCTTTACCATGATAGCACCTTCAATATTTATATTATTTACACTTGGACTAATATCCTCATCTTTGGCATTGTGCTCTCTGGTCTTCTTCAGGTTCTTTTTGATCCAGATCTCTTTCAGGGAGAGCACTTTTTTAATAAAGAATCTTGTTGGACATTCCCTGAAGATTTTTCTCATGTCACTTTCTGGGGACATCTTGTTTTGTTCATATCTAGTACTGTTCAGTTATTGCTCAACCCGTTTCCACTGACCCCCAATCTGTACTGTTCTGTCCAGTCCAGAGATTTAAACTCACAATTACTCGGTTATTGTCCTATAGGACAATCCTGTGTGTGGAACTTTGACCTAATCTGCTTGCTACTGAGACTGTTGCTGCAGTCATGCATGAACTACATTCATTGAGGCTCCTCTTTTCTTACTGTTGCTATTAGGGGATCAATGTTGCTAAGCATGGCACTGGCTATTATTGAAGCCTTTGTGTCATTTGTCTTTATTTATTAATGACTCTTATATGTAGTTATTTCTATGCTAAGCCTACTGAGAGGATTCTCTCATAACCTAGTATATTAATGGATTCCTTCAAATGTAAGGTTCTGTTGAAAATTCCCTGAAGGTTGTCTAGCTCAGCGAGCACCTGAAAAAGTAGAAGAAAACTTGATAACAACAACATAGATGAGGACAATAGTCTGAGTGCAAATTATGTAAACATTGTCAACTCGTCACCTCATAAAACTAAAAAGATATGCTAATAACAAAAAGATGAGGACAATAGTCTGAGTGTAAATAATGTAAACATTGGTAACTCCTCAGCTAGAAATTCAGACTGAGATAGAATCCTCAAATTTGTATTGTTTTATATGTTACACCACATTTTTTTAAAGTTAATTTTAAGCCATTACTCCTATAAATTATATTTTTATTGTTCTAAGAAAGGAAAAAAAGGTGGGGGTAACATTTGAATAAAAGGAAAAACAGGTTGATAGTTTAGGGTTAATATTTTTTTTTTAGCTATTAAATGCCTTTATTACATGTAATACAAATATTTATAAAATTATATAAACTACAATGGCTGTTTGCACCAACTAAAAATCATTCTCTGTTTATCATCTTTTTGTTTTCAGGCCTACCCAGAAATCTCCAATTCCGGTAGACCGATTTGAAGAATCCATGACGACTCTCAGTGTACCTCCAGAACGACGCAGAGGATTCCAAATCCAGGGCAAAGCAAAAGCCTTGTATTACTTCACTGCCCAAAATCCAAAGTGAGTTTTACGACCTTTTCTATTTATAACTTGTATTTCTTTCATCTGTTGTTTTTGTGCTGAGTTGACAAGCAAAAAATGATGTGTTAAATAAGTTGAAAGAAATATACAAACAAGTTAATATATAAAATGAGATAAATTTGGCATGCAGAAAGATCACAGATAGTTCCCAAAAGAAAGTATAAATTTTCGGCATGTTTATATGATAGATGTGGTACAAAGCTGAAAGTATGGTGTACCCAGCGAGAATCGAACTCACTACTCAGTTGTAATAGGTTCTAGTGAGATAAGCTTGCTGTTACACAACATTCTTATATTAAACATGTGGTGGCAGAACAAAGAAGAAATGTGTATTGTCATTCCTCCACAATACAATTGTATCACATATGGTACTTAACTGACTGACTTATCATAGTCCCTGTAAAAAGAAGGAATGTATGTGGTTTATAGTGGGTTATCCGTTCTAGTGAAGTGTAGTTGTGTGTTGAAACAGATTAACTGAATTTGGCCTATAGCCCAATATAAGGGGGGGTATAAAAGAAGAAAATCAAATTGTGTATAGAAACAACATTTATATATACACAGATATCAATTAAGGTTTTTTTTATAAATAAAGTAATGTCTTTAGGATGGGTTCAAAGGACGTTAAAATGTTTATAGCAGTAAATGCCGAAAAGAGAGTCCTGCATATGTATGTGGGAGCATTTGTCAGTTAGGAATGTCTTTGATGTATCTGCTTGGTTTATCAGGTAAGTAGCTCATGGGACAGCGAAGAAAAAGAGTTTAACCACAGGTTAAACTCTGTGAGTGAAAGAGTGGCTGAGATGTCTTGTTTTGGTCATAGATGTGTGTGTGAGTGAAAGAGTGGCTGAAATGTCTTGTTTTGGTCATAGATGTGTGTGTATGTGTGTGAGAGAGAGAGCACTGAGATTTATATCCTGCTTTTGAGAATTTGCACTATGCATACTCTTAGGTTTTTTTTATGCATACCCAAAAGCTAAAAAAGAATAGCTTTTGCTAATAGGGACTTTTGCGTGTGCATATATGGATAATTAGTGTGTAGTCATTGCTACATATCTTAATTTGGTCTGCTGTATTGGCAGACCACAGCAGCGAGTAAACTTATATTTTTCAGTGGCTGAGGTGTGTATTTGTTACCCAGTACAAGTATTGAACTGATTACCTTCAGCAAAACTTGTACTTTAATTAGTTGACCTCTTCTACCTGCAGTTGAAATGGATTCTTCCAATTGAGTTCTATATAAACAAGGTTTTTCAACAGGGTTGGGGGATACAAATCTATTTGCCAGGTGAAGTTATATCAGATCAAATCAAATTCCATAGAAGTGTAGTTCAGGAGAAACAAAACAAAAAACACCCCCCCCAAAAATAAAAAGAGACATCCATAAATTATAAAAATCCATCAACTTTTGGAAAACAAAAGTCAAGATGTGGCAATTAGCAACTGACCCTGACAATAAGAAAAGGGCATTGGGATTAGCAATATCACTTAGCAGAAAATCTTGAGATGTGGCCATGGAAATGGACTCTAAAGATTTATGCAATGACAATGGTGTTGATTAATTATTGGGAGAACTGGACAAACTATTTGAAAAAAAAGATAGATCAGTCTGCAATTACCCAAAATGATCAGTTGACTGCATACCATGACTTAAAATTAGAGACTATGAAAGCAGCTTTAAATCAAATTTTTAAGAGCTGAGCATCTCCTGTCAAAGATGACACGTCATTCAATACTAAATAGAAATCTGCCATCATGACTTGCAGAGGTGTTCATGTCAGTACCAAAGGAGACGTTTTTCTTGAGTTTGTGTTATTTACAGATGTACTGTTAAAATTTGACTTTTAATGGGTAAAATTATATCAACATAAACAACACAAATAGAAAATTCTTAGCAGTACTTAAACTCTTATCCCTTGTGTTTGAAATCTGTAAATTAGTTGTTCCAACATTTGAGCTGGCAAAAATAAAACAAACTTCACTCTTAAATTTACACTTTATTCTTCTGATCACTCAACATTGAAAAAAAAAACCCAAAACAGCTTGAAACAATTGAAGTGTTTGGAATCAGAATGTACTTTCTGCTGTAAAATAATTTTCATTTTGTTGTGGTGCAATAGATATCAGCCTGGAACAAGAAATCGGAGAGCCGAGTTCGAATTCTAGTTGAATTCCTTGAATTAACTTACATGCAAATACCCTTGGGAAAGGTATTAATCTGTCTCTTCCCTTCAGTTATGGGTTAAATAATAGGATAGATTGGGTTCTATAGCCTTGGTCGGCAACCAATCTACCGCAGAAAGTAATGGCAACCTACTACGGGATAATCTTCTGTAGAGTCAGTCATGTCTTTTTCAAGACATGATCACCCAAGCATGTATCACATATGGCACTCAACTGACTGAAAAGTGCCTACTTTAACATACAAACACGTACATTTAACTGATTTTCACATAATAGCAGTAAGTACATTCTTGTACTGAAAGGCTCAATTATACCAAGCATCAGTCTTCATTTATGTCATTCCAGCACTGCCAAGAAGTTTTAAAATACAATTACCATTTTATAATCTGAAACCATAATAAGCAATGTGAGTTATCTCCCTTGACGTCATTATAATGAATTATCCAATGAAAATGATTCAAATCATTTCAACAGAAATATTGTGATGTGGAAATATTTACCTTTAAATTGATGTTTATTTTTAATAGAAAGCTGAAAATTATTGCACCATATTCTGTTATATTAAAACCTGAACATGCACACTTAATTTTGTATTTTGTTAAATAAATTCTGGCTTGTGTACCAGAAGTGAAATTAGCAATCCAATCTGCCATCCATTAAGTAATACATTAATTAGGTAATAAGGTAGGCTTTTATCATGAAGTCATTCATCATCAAACAGGCTAAGGTTCATAGAATAAGGATTGCCAATTAAAAAAAGAAATTCAAATATTTTTGTAATAATAAAAAACAAACAAACTTTGTGTTGTCCATAATCACAATATATGAACGAAGTTTAAGCAGCAACTGCTGCTCTATTTGTGACTGTTTAAGTAGATATATTAAAATATCAAGTTTACTACTATAACCGTTACCAGTATTAAAACAAAGTATACTTAAATATATTAACCACAAAAAAAAACCCTTAATGAAAAATAAAAAGTACACAATTGAAAAGAAAGACAGTGGATCAATTTGGAGTTATTTAACTAAGTTAACCCTGCACAGGGTTAATTTAAAGATTTTCTTTTCTGTGTTTTATAGATTTTTATTATTCTTAAAAGAAAAAGAAAAAAATTTCGGTGATCATACTTAAATTGGCATAAAAAAATCCGGTTGTCTCCCTTTAACTCTGGTTTCAATTTACGCAGTATCAGTTACTACAGGTTAACAGTAGATATAAAAAAAATGTTTTACTTATTATTTGTCTCAAACCACAGTGACAGTGATACTGGCATTTAGGATGTGTTAAGGAGAAAAAATTAATGGTAATTCCTGACTTTAAAAAAAAGAAAGATCGTAAAGTTGTTAACCTAAGAACGTCTATAACGTTTCCGTTTATTGCAATATTCAGTGTCGGATTATGACTCTTTGTGGCCCTTAGGATAATGAAATTATGGGGCCACCCTTGTTTTACTCATGATCTATTTGAGTTACATTGAAGTAAACTTATTGCTGATTCTTTAAATAAACTAGAATAGCTATCTTTTGTTTGTGAAAAAAAAATATCTTAAGAAATACAACTATTGTACCATTTATTGCAAACTAAATTAGCACATATTTCAATAAATCTCTAGTAAAAAAAAATAAATAAAAACTTTCACAACCAGCATTATATAACAATAAAACAAAATAAATATGAATTTTGATATCATTTCAGTTTATTAAACTATTTGGAGTTATAACATCTAAAAATTAAAATCATTGCTTTATCATAGCTTGAATTGCCCTAGGCTGCAACCTATTCTATGTAACAATATCCAACCCTGAGGATATTGTTATAATTGTTTTGTTTCTATTACTATTATTGTTATTTTCTAAAAAAAGCAGGTTTCAATAATTGTGAGATAAAATGTATTTTGAATATTAAAATTTTTGAGGTAGACTGACAAATTGTTTGGGAAATTTTACTTTTATTCACCCTAACTTTATGGAAAAGAACATTTATCACCTCTTATACTTATTGCTTTTCTACTAGTTTTTCTTTTTACGTTTCTTTTCAGGGAATTGTCTTTACGGAAAGGTGACATCGTTTATCTACATCGCCAACTTGATAAAAACTGGTTTGAAGGAGAGAGACATGGACGTGTTGGCATCTTCCCTGTCAATTATGTGGAAGTAAGCAATAAAATTTGTTCTATCAGACAAAATTCTTGCAACACATTGTATTAGATTGAAATAATTTATTTTTTGAATTTTGGGTATTGCTAAATTTACAATTCTAAATTATTTTTGCATGCCAAATTACTTTCTTTGACCTCATAGCTTTACAAGAACTAGAATATTAATCATTAAAAACATTTGGATATTTCAAATCAGGATTAAATAGAGGGTACACTTCCTTAACTGACGAATTTATGATGGAATTGAATTGACTAGATGTAACCCTAGGTTCTATTTTGACAGTTTCTTTTTTTTTTGATTGTGGAACTTTCTTCTGGCTCCATGCTTTTCAGTTAACTTTGACATAGCATTTAAATTTTTGAAAATCAATCATTATCTTTCTGATTAGCCTTTCTGATTATACTTTTATTGTTTTCATTTGTCACTAATGATTGTGTCTTTGAATTCTTTCACACCCAGTAACTTTTTGTCTCTTAGTGGATTAAAAAAATAAAATAAAGGGTTCAGTTTGGAATTCCTTATAGGTTGCTTGGATTGGCATATAAACGAGAAAGGCTGGAGAGCACAATGGCCAAAACGTGATAAAAACAACAAAGATGAAGACAATAGGCCGAATATATAGTGCAAATAATAATTCCCCATCCATGAAACTAGGTAGAAAACATTTAAGTATTAACAAAAATGAACCAGATTTTGTTAATGTTTTAGTTTTGCAAAGACAAACCTGAAAAGTTGAGCCATGTTCTTAGATTCTCATCAGATTGAGATTTTAATGTGGATGTCATTCATGCATGACACTAAACATGTTTAGAAATATCTAAACTGTCAGAAGTATATAACCACTTCCTCAGATCAATAGTTAAAAATGGCTTTGAAATAGTGGAGCCTGTGACTCTTGGTGAAGACCACACTTTTTTTAAACATTGTGGACTGGTGCTACAGAATTCCAAAGAACTGTACCAAGTAACACAAATTGCATCACTTGAGGACTTTCAACAGCAATAACTAAAATGTACAATAAAAATAACAACACAAGATGATATTCTACACTACTACAAACAAAAGGTTAGGAAGGAAACCCCCATTAATACTGGAAAGAACGATAAGAGCTACAGGAAAATGCGTGTCATTTGGCAGAATTCGAACTTGCGACCCCTAACATTTGTTTACTAAAAATAAAGTGAAACCTGAAAAATATTTTTTTTAAACTTACAAATTAATTTATTTTAGTATTGGTCTTTTAATCAGATTTTTTCAAAAATAAAACCTATTTTTTGAAAATTTTATTTATCCTATCAAAAAACAGAAAAAAATACTTGTGACATTATATAACAAGAAAATTAAAACCTAAATTATATATCTATTATATTTTAAATGGAGTGTTTGAAAATCCTATGGTATTAATACCATGATAGTGCTTGTTACTAACATTTTTGGGGTTTTTTTCTCTCCCACTTTTTAGGTTTTAACAACAATTGAGGCAGCTCGAGCAGCAGCGTTGCAGGCTGAGGGTCAGGCCAGGGCAAAGTACAACTTTGTAGCCCAGACATCTGTGGAACTCTCATTAAGAAAGGTATTTCTGTTAATGTAAATTTAAACAAATTTTATTCAAATGCCTTAAAATGAAAAATAAGTAGAAGTATTTTCTAATTCTGTTGTAATAATGAAAAAAAATCTATTTATATAATAATTACAGTTAAATATTTGTTTAATAAATCTTACTTGTGATATCATAGGTAGGATTAAACATCTTGTTCCAACCATGAAACAAGGGTTCAGATCTCATCATGGACGATTTATCATGGTTACTTCTTGATATTATTGACTTGGGGCAGCAATCCCAGCATGCCGCACTGACAAGTTGATCCAAGACTTGTGGGTGAAATTGGGTAAACAAAACTGTTCAGAGGACATTGATGGCCGTGCTAACATGAAGGTGAACTTATAATTCAGTTCACGTTTCTCCCCAGTCTTTTGAACAGGAGTAGAGGTTTATCCCTACTTTCCTGGTTATGATTGGATTTTTGGTTCTTTTTGAAGTCAACATCAACTCTATACTTTTAACATTTATGGCTAAAC
Source organism: Ascarosepion bandense (assembly GCA_037127315.1). Classification (NCBI taxonomy): domain Eukaryota; kingdom Metazoa; phylum Mollusca; class Cephalopoda; order Sepiida; family Sepiidae; genus Ascarosepion; species Ascarosepion bandense. Next base: position 4,055,283 of record JBBBDQ010000942.1, read on the forward strand.
ACCAAAATTTTATTTGCTATTATTTTCCTCAATAGGAGTAGATAGGTTCACCTGTCATCTGGTTCACACTTCTACACCTGTTCAAAAGACCAAGGAGAAGTTTATCTCTTGATTCCTGTTTAGGATTGGTTTTTCACTCGCAGTAGCATCTTAGTGGCTTTATCACCTTGTGTAATGTATTCCCTTGAAGGGCAGAAGTAACTGGCAGGTACATATGGCCGTAGGTAAGGTCAACAAGGGTCAAGAGTGTTTGACAGATATATCCAGCCAGAGATAAAATTCAACCAAGTCAAAGGTGATTGACAGATCTATCCAGCCATAGATGACGTCAACAAAGCAACCACCCAAAAAGGCAAAAATGAGTGGGAGTCTAGAATTTTGGCTAAAGAGACAGAACTCCCTCTCGCTTTCAACGACTTCTTGTGTGCACGACTCTCTACTGCTCCACACAAGTGTCACCAATGAGGTATAAATATGAGATATTTTTATATATATATATATATATATATATATATATATATATATATATATATATTTTCCTTACTGTCTGTTAAGATGATCTGTGTTTTCCAGCATAATATAACATTTATTTGGGTTGAATTGATTAAAAACAAAATAAAGTCACAAGTTATTGTGAGTGAGAACTTGGGCATACTGACCTTGTTTAACTGTTGATCCTGCCAGATTAGACACTCTCTCCCAAAGACTGAAACTAAGGTCTGCTCAGCATAGTTGCAGTATTTGCAACAGGGATTAGCCAGCCATTTTATTTATGGAAGGGTCACTACCAGAGGAATGCCTTTCATTTTATTATTTTGGCCTATAAAGTCAAAAATAGATGTGTGGGGTTAAGTATGAAGTAAAGGTTGGATCTTTCTTCCAATAACTATTTATATTTTTAATATTTTGCATAGTGGCAGTCTGGCAAAATAGCATCTGACATGAAAGCATATGTGACATAAATACATTGATTTTGAACAGGAGTAGATTTAACAATAATTGTATTTTGACTTTCTCTTTAGGGGGAACTGGTTGTCTTGTTACGAAAAGTTGATGAAAACTGGTATGAAGGTCGTACTGGTTCACGACAAGGCATCTTCCCAATCAGTTACGTGGAAGTAATTAGGCAACCCTCTACTCCTTTAATAACACCAGCACCCTCAGTGATTTGCACCCCTATGACTGGTAAGTAGCTGTTTTTGAGTTTGTCTTAAGTTTTAATACATTAAAATTTATATCTTTTAAAAAACATTTTCATAAAAATACTATTTAACTAGCAGGACTCATTTGTCAAGACTTGTAGAATTTTCATAAGATTATGCATTATCTTATGCCTTTTCTCTCCTCTCACCTTTACCTGTATCTTCTTATTCTTTCCCTTATCCCTTTCCATTTTTATTTCAGTCATGTTTATGCTTAAATGTTATACAAATATGAATTATTTTTATATGAAATTGATTTTAAAAGAAGAATCTTGATATTTTGCTATTTTTCTTTAAGATTCTTTTTTTTTTCTTCTTAGATCTTTCCATTCATACATGGTTTTCACTTGACATTATCCATCCAGAAAACATTTCTCTCTCTCTCTCTCAAAATGAATCTGGTACAATAGTTATTTTTTAATCATTTAAAATAGGTGACTGTGATCTTTCAAACAAGTTTTGTTCTGGGAGACTAGTCACCATAGATGATGAAGCATCCATTACTAATTTATATTTACGAGTCGACTTGGCGGAACTTGAATCATGGAATAACACAGGAAATAAGGAAACACGAAAAGGTGAAAATAACCAGAACAACAATATATTAACAAAGTTTACATAGAGTTGAAAGAATGCAAATCAAATAAGGAAAGAAAAGTTCTTTCCCTTTGTCTGGAGAGAAACGTAAATGTTCGATAGAAGAGTAAATTGAATAAAGTTAAGTTTGAATAAAGTTAATGTACATACTGTTAATGTCTGTTTCCAATTGGAGTTTTTTAGTGTTGTGTGTGCATGCTGGTGAGAAATAAAAATTTGCGCCACTAATTCCTACCCACAATTAGTGCACGTGTCTATGCGTGAGTTAGGTGATAAACATGTCTGCTCTTGCCCGGGACAGAACCCTAACTGCCGTAACATGTGACGCTCCCCGCTTATATCGGCATACCATTATGGCGGGAAACTAGGATTATCATGTGAATGCTGAATGAGTGCGTGTGTGTGTGTGTGTGTGTGTGAGAATGTATCAAACCCTACAATGACATTCTGAAGGCTTTTGTCAAAGCCGGGCCTTATCAAAGAAATGCAAGAAAAACTATTAGAGTTTTAACAGAAAGGCACGATGTATCATCTCCATACTTTGAGATGACAACAGGAGATCCACTCAGCAAAATAAAGTGGGGAAAGCTTTGCCTCATCTTCTATACTCACCTAATCTAACCCATATGCATTATTTGTTTCAATCACTAGAGCGTTTTCAGGGCAATGTCAATTTGTGTCTTTCTGATTCTTTTCATCAGAATCCCATTTTATGAGTGATGAGCAGAAAATTTATTTTGGGGCCAGGATTCTGTAATTGTTAAAGGCAGACTTTATATTATTGACTATAAAAAAAAAAATTAAATTTACATCTATCACAAATCCCAGATATTCATATTCAAAGAACAAAGCAGCACATATCAGAAACAAAATAGCTTCAAAAAGAATCGTGTGTTGAAATTAAATGTCGAAAAAAAAAATGACAGGTGGTATGTTGATTTGTAAGTGACCAGCATTTTGGATCAACCCTCAGGAAAAAGATCGTTGATCAATTTTCAAATATGAAACTATTATATTGAGGAAGAAGCGATGGGGGTTTAGGAAATAAATAACTGTATTAATAAAAAAAACACAAGAAGTGGTAAATTAGTGTGAAAGTCTCTTGTTAAAAGAAAGAAACAAGTACTCATAAAAGTTGTCCGTGGAAGTGTATGGTAGGAAGTGGGAGGGTGAGCTGTGACTTCCTTCACCCACAGTTTTTTTGGCTGGCATCATTTGGAGAAGGGAGGTTGTGTCTCTACAAGCATTGTGAATCATAGCTGGTGTGCCGACCAACTGCTGAAGAAGTCCCTTTGATGGGTTTTTATATCCTTTTCTTAGGCTCAGGTCGGCTTCAATTTTAATTTTGTTTCCTTGGACAGGAGTGGGTGCTATTGGTAAAAATCCTGAATTGTATTTTTCTTTGAGTGTGTAAGTGAAACTGAAGCTATGTGCAGTTGACAAAGTTTTAGTTCAGTCTTGGGTTTTGGGGTGTTCACATTCAGCCAATGGTGAACATTTATGTCACATAAATCAGAAGATCTGGTCTTAAGAAGATTACTAGCAGTATAGCTTGGCGTTGCTCGGGTGTAATGAAAGCTTTAAAACTAATCCATGGTCCTGGAGCTCAGACTCAGCCTAAAGAATATTTGTGTGAAGTTTGGTGAGAATCGGATAAAAATTGTGGATTTGTATAAAGTTCATACAGACAGATAAACAGACAGACACACACAAACATCTTGCCTTTTATTTATATATATTATCGATTTTCTGCACTATTGTAAGAACTGCAACCTTGAAACTTCTGAATATCGTTTCTTATGTCTTTGTCTATGAGTGTATCAAATTTGATTAAAATCAGACCATTCCTTCTATAACCCGATTTTTTCGATTATTGATTTTTGATATTTATCAGGAGTACCTCGACACAAAACCTAGCTAAGAACACTCACAGATGCTTATAGTGCAACTGTGTAAATTTTCAAGAAAATTGGTTCAGCCGTTTCGGAGTCTATAGGTAACGGACAAACACAGAGACAAAGTTCCATTTATAAATAAGTTTAGATTTAGATAACAAAACCATAAAATTACTTTATCTCATTTTTATTGGTAGATTTTATCTGTTGTCTATCAAGAAAAATTTTTTAAAACATACTGAGAAACATATATTTGGCCAACTTATTTTATGCTGGGTAACTTCAGCCAGTATAGGAAGTCTTTTTGTTTGCGCAAAGATAGTTATTTTTATTTCTAAACCCTAAAATAATTAAGTCAAAAACAGAACATGCCACACTACTACTTTTCTTATGTGCCTTGTTCTTTCTTCAGGATTTAGGCAATTATGTCTTCCCACAATTTCTTCCCCTTTTGCAGTTCTTAGTTTCATGCCTAAGCAGTTCATTAATAACATTATTGCAATGTGTATTGAATACTGCTGCCACATCTGGTCGGGTGCTCCTGCTATTCACCTCAGAGTTTTTGACAAAATCCCACAGAGAATCAGTAATGTGATCAATACTGACTTGGCAGCTCAGCTGCAGTCACTCTCTCACTGGCATGATGTGGCTTCCCTGTGTCTCTTCTACAAATACTTTCACGGCTTCTGCTTCAATGAACTTAACTCACTGGTGCCCCCCTATGTATGAATTTACTCGAGCTACTAGACTAGCAACTAGGTCCCACCCTTTCACAGTGAAACCAATAAAATGTAACTACAATTTCTACTCTAACAGCTTCTTTTCTCGCACTTCCTGCCTGTGGAATTCCTTTCCATATACTTGCTTCCCCGACAGCTACAATCTCCAAGAATTTAAATGTAAGGTCAATAGTATCCTTCTATTACCCTCCTCCTGACACCCCTATGATCTACCCCTCTTTCTTATCACTTTTTCCCTATGTACCCCTGTCTGATGCACAGGGGGGCTACATAAGAGTTAAAGTTTTAGGCAGGAGAAGATTGAAGAGAAAGATGAACCAACTACAAGGAGTGTCAGAGAAAGGTCAAGAGAAGGATGTGAACACAGGAGTGAATACAGTTGCAAAGGTAGAGAGAAATGAAAAGAACAAGATACACAGGGTGATGTAAAAAGGACTGGAGTCAAGTGAATAAGAGATGGGAATTGACATTGCATTTAAATTCCTGGAAGTTGTAGCCATCAGGAAACAAGAATATGGAAGGGAGTTCCACAGGCAAGAAGTGTGAGAAAAGAAGCTGATGGAATAGAATTCTGGAGAGAAATATTGGCAAAAGAGAGGAAGAATAGTCATAATCTTGTCCAGTTCAAATTTTTTGTGGGTGGACTGTTCCATTTTTCAGTTACTTCCAATGAGAAATACTTGACTTGGCCAAGTGAGGGTTCAACTTTTTTTTTATCCTGGGTTTGTATTTCTTGTTAGGAACTTGCTCTTTTGCCAAAAATTCCTGTCATTTACTCAACATGTTATTATTTCCTACTCTTTCTAAAAATCATTAAGTTTTCACGTAATCCTGCCTAGGAAGTGAGATAAATTCTACTGAAAATTCACACAGTTAAAGAATAAAACAGATGTAATTCAACAAGAGATTCTTTTGAGCCATTGTAGAGACTGAGTTAATATCTAAGGAGTGACACCATCCATTAACTAAAATCCTAGGTCCTTGGTATGACCTTAAACTGCATCCGGCAGCAAGGACTCTGATTGGTTGTGAGGAGCATGGAACCACCTCTTAATTGCTGTTGTTCCCAGGTCCACCCTGACCCAGAGTGGTAGCACCTGTTAGGGTCCCAGCTGTGGGTAAATAATTAACCCCCAAACTTGGGTCAAAATGCTATGAAAGTATTTACCAACAAAACCTTTTTTTGAATGAAAAATATTACCAACTTATGTGAATGAAAAATATATTACAAACAAATTATTTTTAAAGACTGACCTTTAAATGACCAAAATGGTTGATGGGTTGTTAAACTTAAACCAAAACAAACCAAACTAAACTAAAATCCTACAGTCTAAGTTTGATGATACTCAGATTCTGAGTCCTATACTTAACATCTCCTGGAGACAACATCCAACTAAGCCACAGCTCTACGGACTCTATCCTTGACGTTTCTACAATCTTGGGCAAATGCAGAATGTGGTTTGCAGCACACTGCTGCTGAGTAAAACAAGAAGTGATCTACTGCTCTGGACACCTAGCCACGGAGCAAGATGGGTGGGTCGCCCAACATCCACCTACATTGACCAGCTATTTTATGACACAGAATGCTTCTCTACTGATATAGGACTGCGATAGACTCATGAATGTCCGAGCTAACTTGACCAGATAAATAATAATATACATTGAAAATTATACAATAAGAATTAAACATATATATTGAATTTTATACAGTAAGAATTTCAAATCAAAATTTATATAATAACAGTCATGCTATGAACTTATGGGATGTGTGTTGTGGTGTGGTGGTTATCAGCTTGGAACGAGAAATCGGGAACCAAGTTCAAATTCCAGTTGAATTCCCTGCATTCACTTATGCACGAATACCCTTTGTAAAGGTATTAATTCATCTCTTCCCTCTCACTATGGATTAAATAACAGGACAGATGGGGTTCTATAACCTTGGCTGGCAACCAGTCTACCACAGAAAGTAATGGCAATTTACTGCTGGATAATCACCTTCCCAGTCAGTTTCGAAAGAGACATGATCACCCAAGCGTGTATCACATATGGCACTTAACTGACTATGAACTTATGACTTTACCCTCATGTGCAAGTGGTTAGAATGTTGGACTTCCAACTTGTCGACCCAAGTTCAAAACTCATCATGATCAAAATATCAGGGAGGTGACCTCTTTCTAATATTAGCCTGGGATGATCCTAGCATGTGGCACCACTTGGAAGTATCTGAAAAGCCTACCATTGAGTGAATATGAACTGTTCAGATACCCTCAATGGTTATGATAACATGAAGTCACCAGTCATTATGGTTGAGGGCTTGAGTGTACTGGCCTTAATCAAACTGGTGATCATAATAGATAAGACACTCTCTCGCAGAAACTGTAACTAAAGATCAACTCATCATAGTTGCAGTATAAAACACAGTTGGGCTCTGTGGGTGTTGAACAAACACAAATGTTCCTGAGCAGGCGTCTGCAACAGGGATTACCTTGCCTCTCTAAGCATACTTAGATATGAAGGGCCATTAAATGTTTGAAATGTGTTAATCTATGGAAAAAAAGAAAAAAAAACCACAGATAGCAATTTTTATATTTAATTTTGTTTTTCTTTTGCAGCTACCCCAGAAATGCTTTCTCCGGTCGGTTATGATGCTCCTACCCCACCTCCTCAGCCATCTCCAAGTGCCTTCCACTACCAAAGATCAGGGTACAGTTCAAATGTACAAAGTCCACCAGCTATTGTGCCCACAGTGGCCAATCAGTCCAGGTCTGCAGCACCATCGTCTTTACAGTCACCAGCCAGTATCGATGGAAACACAATGGATATGGCCTTTTCCCCAAAGATGAAGCAGAGTCCACTTTTTCATCGGAAATCAATGTCTCCAACTGGTATCAAAACACAAACATCACAAGACATAATAACGGTGACTAAAACTCACACTGCTGTTTCAGATGATGACCTAGCTTTAACAAAGTAAGCTATTTTGCTTTTTACAAATAAGGAAAACACACACATTATATATATATTCTATTTGTAAACAAGTTATTATGTGACCTAGGTTTCTACCATAAGTGATGTCTTCAGGCGATTTTTTAATAACTGATTTTATCGTTTGTGGCAGGGAATTTTTGAACATGCAATTTTTAAAATTAAAACGAATTATGGCGTTTTCATCCATGGTTGTATGAACCTAAGAGGTATTTCTTAGTATGGTTACACTTAGTCATAATTTCCGTTCTTTCATTCACTAGTTCATTTTTGTTTGGGAATAGCATAATCTATCTATTAATCTGTGTGTGTGTGTGTATATTTAGGCAGCAAGTTTTCTTTTAGACATGTCAGATTAAATAAATTTCAAACATTGTGTTTGCTTATTTTTAATAAAATCCGTTCATTCTCACAGATAATCTTTCACGTATTATAATTGAAAGATGTCAGAAATGAGCTGTAACATTGACAGATGTTATTATCATTCATTTCTCAATGTACCCAAGTACTTTCAATCTCCTTCTGAGATCATCTTCAGGGGTGTGAATTATGATGATCTGAAGATATGTTCGGAACATAAAACAGACACACTACTCTGCAAACATGTATAACACTACATATATTCTGTTATACATAAAATCCATCCTTAATAATGGCTAAAAGCATAGCTGAAAGTACTCGAATAAACAAAATGTTTGGACAATTTTTATATGATTCATGTCCTCAAAAGAAAAAAATAAGATCACATGAAAAATTACATAAAAAACATAACCATCACACCTTGTCTGTCATTTTTAATGAAACATATAAACTGTGTCTAGAGATTATATGCAAAAGAGGTATTGTCAAATATTTTACGTAAAATTCATAGATATGTTATCCAATGAAATAATTTGTACTATTATGTATAGTGAGTAAGCATGAAAGCAATTAAGTTCCCATTTTCAATTTCAGATTGATATTTAGTATTTTTTCAGTAAATATAGCAATTTGCAGTGTCAAGAAATTATTTGCAAGAACTAGAATTTAGTATTATGGCTTGTAAAAAAGAACTAACAATGAATTAAAAGAACTATATAATCAAAGAAATTAGCGAAGGAAAGTCTTCGCTTCAAATTTCTAGGGATTTGAAAAATGATCATCGAACAATCAAGAAAATATGTCAAATGGGAATTCAACCAAAGAAAAAAAAAAGTCTCAGGCTGAATTCAGGAATTTAACAAAACGAGATCTATCACATATCCAAAGTGAATTAATAAGAAACCCAAATGCGTCAAGTGCGTTCATATTTGAGGCCACTTGAGCTCCTATGGTGTCAAGGGAAACAAGGTGCAAAGCATTAAGTAAGTTTGCTGATGTAAAAAATCAAATAAAGAAACCCATTTGAACAAAAAACATAAGGAAAGAAGATTGCAGTGGGCAAAAAATACATGAAAACTGATTCCAGTAAAGTGCTTTTTACAGACGAATCAAGGATCACCCTTTTCTGGGCTCGAGGATGGGTTTGCAAGCAACATAACTCAAGAAAAATTTTTTAAATGCCAACAAGACGGTGGTGGGATCATGATATGGGCTGTAATTATTGGTAATGAGCCCGTGAGTCATTTAAATTGAAAGACGGGGTTAAAATGAATTCCATAAGTTACTGTGATTTTCTAGAGCAATATTTCTTTGAATGGCTTGATAACCAGTCTTTAGCCAAGTGTAGATCTATTATCTTTATGCAAGACAACGCCCCAAGTCATGCATCAAAGTTTACTAAATCCTTGTTGAAGATTCTCTTATGGACTGGCCTTCAAATCGCTGTGACTTGAAACCCATTGAGAACCTGTGGAGCATCCTGAAGAGAGATATTTATTCTAATGGAAGGCAATTCAACAGCAAGTGTGACCTCTGGGAGGCAGTTAAAGTTGCTGAAAACAACTTACCAGCCACTAAAATTGCAAATCTAACATCAGATGTTGACAATAAGCTGCTAAGAGTTATTGAAAAGAAAGGAGCATTTGTGCAATAAATTTTAGGAGGTTCTTATTATTTTTTGTTAATATATCTTTTATTTTTAAAATAAAATGTTTTTTTTAATGTTTTTCCTTTAAAAAAATTGATGAATTTATTCTAAAATCTTTTCCTATTATTTTTACATTAGTTTTACAAGGTATAATAATGTAAAAGTATCAAAATAAATAGTTACAAATAAACTACTGACAGTCAAATTAGTGTGTTTTGTTAACTCAGAGAAAATTATTGTTTTTGGTTGGGAAAATGTTTACTATCACTATATATTTGAGTTAATAAGATTTAGTAGAATATAAAAACATCATAATAGGACTTTTAACATTAAAGATGCAACTCTTTATACCAATTCATAAATTGCATGTAATCTCTAGATGCAGTTTATATAGAGTGTGTGTGTGTGTTTTTTTTTGTTTTTTTTTTTGTAACTAGTCATCTATTAATCAGGTGATTGTCACAAGAATTTATCAATCAAAAGTCTTTGTATGACATCTTCCTCTGTAGAACTCTAAAAGAAAGAAAACAAAGGTGGGAGTTCTTGCCACCAAGAATTTGAGAATATCTTGCAGATGAATCATTTATTTTTTTTTTTTCTTTGCAGATATCGTGCAATCTATGCTTACAAACCACAAAATGAAGATGAATTAGAACTTTGGGAAGGAGATGAAGTTTATGTGATGGAGAAATGTGATGATGGCTGGTACGTTGGAACTTCGGGGCGTACTGGAATATTTGGGACTTTCCCTGGAAATTATGTGCAACCTGTATGTAAGTAAACCATTTAATTCTTTTTCTTTTGCATGGAATCCCTAAAACATAGATGCTTATTTCATGTCTATTTTGTTTGAATTTCAATCAGTGCAGTAATGTGTATAAATGAGAATTTCCTCACCCGGATTATCGAATTAATTTCCCCATCTTTGAAATTGTATTTTATTTATTAGAAGCTTTTTATGATTCCTCATAAAAGTTACAGCATTATTCTCTCATCTGTGAATGAATTTGAAGTAAAAATGTTAGGTTTTCAAATATTTTTAAATTTAAGAAACTCATAAATATGCATAAAAAGTCCAGCTAAATTATAAAAGATGCTAAGTGACGTAATTTAATGTCCAATAAACAAAACTGACTAAATGGTATTGTTGAATTTCAGTTTTTTTTATAATTTAAAACTAACATACATGATTATAAAGATGAAAAGAAAATGGTTAAATTCATAAACTATTTTTTTTTTAAATTTTTTATAACCGTGTCGCCCCAAGCAAGGCATTTTACTGCCACTGTTGCGCAGAGGGTTACATAGGAGGAATGTTATGAGAAAGAGTGACAGGTTATAGGCGGGTGTCAGAAAGTGGGTAAGAGATGGATGACTGTGGACATAAAGTGAGGGATCAGTTTATATATTGATTATAATGTAGAATTGATCCCCCACTTTATATCCACATTATAATAGTATAGAATTTCTTTTTTATTTATAATCATATCTCTTCAAGCAAGGCATTTTACTGCCACTGTTTTGCAGGGGGTTACATAGGAGGAAAGTTATGAGAAAGAGTGACAGGTTATAGAGGGTGTTGGGATGTGGGTAAGACAAGGATGAAAATACTGATGAGAGTGGGGGTGGATGGAGAAAGGAGCATGGAAGTTAGTGGGACGGGAGATAACTATTGACTTTACATTTGTATTCTTGAAAATTGTAGCTGTTGGGAAAGCAAGTAAGCGGAAGGGAGTTCCATAGGCGGGAAATGCAAGAAAAGAATCTGCTGGAGTAGAATTTGCGTTTACATTTTATTGGTTTCACAGTCTATCTGCTAATCTTTTGGCTAGAGGAAATTCATATATAGGGGGCACCAGTGAGCTAAGTTCATCAGAGCAGAAGCTGTGAAAGTATTTGTAAAGAGACACGGGGAAGCCACACTGCATCGATGAGAAAGTGTCTGTATCCTAGCTGCCAAGTTGGGATCGATCACATTACAGATTCTTCATTGGATATTGTCAAGGACACCTAGGTGGATGGCAAAAGCACCCAACGAGATATGGCAGCAGTATTCAATGCACGGGTGAATAGTAGATTTGTATATATGCAGGATTGTTTCAGATGGGAAAAACTTCCTGGCCTTGCACAGAGAACCGACCTTCTTAGAATCCATAGCTAAATCCGCTGCTATGTAGTCATTCCACTTGAGGTCTGATGTGAGAGTTAACTCGAGGAGGCGCAGTATTTTACTTTCAGAGAGACTAGCCTGATCCATGCTAATGGATTTCAAATTTTATTTAAAACATAGAATATCTAAGTTAATCCCAATCTAAAACACAAATACTAATTACATTATAAAAAACAATTCAACATTTACTCACTTTTGTTTATTAAATATAAAATTATGTCACTTAGCTTCCTCAATAATTTACCAGGACTTTTCAGTTAATCTGATGAATATTTTTAAGCATTTCTTAGATTGGCAAAATTTGAAAATTTAACTTTTTTTTATTTCTGTTACCTGTTGGAAAATAAAATCCTTGCATTTGCTTTGAGAAAGTCCTTCAGATGAAATGTGTTGGTTGAGACAAACTTTCAATTTGTCTTTATTTGTATTGTGCTTTTACAGACATATTTTTATTTAGATCTGAAATATATAATAGTAGGTAGACATATGTGCAGTACATACTCACGTGTAGTGCCAGCCCTAATTCTTTTAATATAGTTTGTGTATAATGTGACCCTAGCTTATGAGCAATACCATTCGGCCTAATGTAGTAAAATATTGCACTACAGCGTATCATCCTGGAGGTACTTTATAGGAAATAAATGATCTTAATTGCTTTTTGTATAAGTCAGTCAGTTAAGTGCCATACGTTTTACACACTTGGGCTATCATGCCTCAAAAGAGACATGACTGACTGGGCAGAAGATTATCCCGCAGTAGGTTGTCATTGCTTTCTGTGGTAGACTGGTTGCTAGCCAAAGCTATAGAACCTAATCTGTCCTGTTATTTAACCCATAACTGGAGAGAAGAGATGGATAATACCTTTTCCAAGGGTATTTGCGCATAAGTGAATGCAATGAATTCCACTGGAATTTGAACTCGGCTCCCTGATTTCTCATTCTGAGCCGATATCCGCTGCACCATAATGCACATCCATTTTTGTATAAAGCTCCCCCAAAATGGTGAGAAAACCACTTACTCTAAAATACCTGATGTGAAAATTAAGATAACATACTTTTTACAGTCACTAAAAAGGCATGAATTTTATCCCCTTTAAAAAAAAAAAAATTACCTGTGTCTAATATGACCCTCCCTATTTTTTTTGTGTAAATAACTGATCATAAAAACTCACCATATATACTCGAGTATATATGGTATGTGAATATGTTGTTGAATTGATAGAATAACACTTTTAGATTACGTGTGTTCACATTTAGTTCATTGATAATTGATAATTGATTTGCTGTTAATATAATTTTCCGTTGGAAAGGCAAATTTGAAATGTCATATCTTACAAAACTTTATCTGTTGAAATTTTGATTTGAGAGCTTTCATTATTTTTCATTTTTTTCTTTATACAGGATCCCACGACATTGAAGAAAAATATAAAAACCAGAAACCAACTTTAAAAGCTTTTGAAGAAATCAGATCTTCAAAAGATTTATAAATTATTTAGAAGAAATGATCCTCGTTTGTGTTTCTGAACAACACTGCAATATTATCGTCACTGGCTCGACTGGCACAGCTTTACCCTAGATCAATTCTTTCAGTCCACTTTTTAACCTGCAAAATATTCACTCAAATCACTGCAGGAAGTCAATGTAGAATGCACGTCATTATTATTATTTAGGCTTTTATTCCTTGTGTGTCTGTCTTATTGCGCATCCACCTCTTTCTCAACTGGGCAAATTTTATTTTGGCTAGATCTTGAAGTTTATATATAAAGCTTGTAAAAGACTGCCATTTGTGAAAGAGGGTTCTGTTGTGTTACTGCTGCCTTATTTATTCTTCTTGAGTCAGGTTTTTAGTGAAACTTATCTTAATTTTTAATCACACCAGGCAAGAAAAAAAAAAAGTGATTAATAACTTCTTTTTATTTAACAGCAAGCAGCATTTTACTGTCTGCTTCATAAATAGAGAGAAAAGAATGGGAAAAATTCAAATTCAGTTCAGCTTCAAGAGAAAGAAAGATCTTTGTGATCCTTTTATTTGGCATAAGATGCATATAAACATTATATAAAGAATATACATTATTTTTATTCAAATATAAAATTACCCTGTAAATTATTGACAGAACAATGTTTAAAGGAGGTGGAGAATCATTAATCTTGAAATATTTAGTAAAACAACAGCTAAAAAAGACTTAGAAAATATTTAAAATTCAGTCTCTTGTTTGATTACAAATCCACACACAACCAATATCCAACAATCAATACTTATTGTTATTTTATTTAATTTAATAATTATCACCCTAGTGTAAAACTGAGCCCTTTATTAGCAGAAATTCTGTTAAATTTTATATATATATTAAATTATTGCCTATAATTGTTAGTATCTTTATTATATTACCTGCATTGCTAGTATCAATAACTAGCATTGTTCATATACACAAAACATTTAAGCAACTGATTATTATATATGTATAGACTGTGCAGCCTCAGGGTTTATCAAAGTAGTTTTTCAATCCATTTTTTTAATTTTTTTTTTTTAGTCAGATACAAAATTGAGTGACATCTCTATTCAACATTTTTGTTTTCTTTATTTCAAAAGATTCAAATGGGAGGAATTCATTTAAATTAACTCTTGCTTCATTTGGAAATTATAATAATCATTTTTGACTCAAGGTTTTTAATAAAAAGAATTTTTAAAAAAGCCTTGCATACACTGATATTTTATTACATGATTTAAGTTTTGTATTCTTGTTAGATTTCTGTAGAGACAGAGAAAACTAGTGCTAATTATGAATATCTGCACTGTTTATGGGATGCAATTTTGTTCAGGTCACTGACTCAGATCCTAATTCAAATTCTCTGAGCCATTGCTAAAAAGATTCATCTTCCAAGCAGGTTAGCTCCCTTGACTTTCCTGCCTGCTCAAAAGATGACAACTTTCTTTCAAGAAACAAGGAGCCAATAATTGGTGACAGATTATTGAACATGTTAAAATTGCATCTTCTTCCTTTTGGGTCTGACTTAAACATTTTGGAGAGAAAGAAAAGGTTTTCAAACTTTTAATATACAAATGCGGCCATATTATGCAATCTTCAAACACTTGATAACTTTTCTGACCATTCTTTCATGTAAAAGAAAATTCTGTTGGCAAATCCGATTTTTCAAAATAATTGTTTGATCTTTTTTCTTTAAAATTTCAGAATTAGTTCAAATTTATTTTTAACTTGAATTTTGGTCAATCGTTTTAAGATTATTTTGGTGATTGAAGAGTTTTCATTGCAATATGGCGTCAGTGAAACACAAATTATTGCTTTTAGTTTTTCGTTAAATTTAATTAAAACAAAACTCATTTATTTATTTTTCATTTCACCTAACATTTCTAAAAAGTGAAAGTTTTTTTTTTAAACAAAAGTGAAAAAAAAAAGGAAACAAAATCTATTTCTAGCTGAATCTGTATGAATGAGGATTGGTATTGCTCTTGACAAAAGGATCTGACCCAGTTGTAATGATTGATCACTGAAAAAGAAAGATGTCAACAATTTTTCAGTGATCAATATGGATCTGTGTCTGCTGAAAGCATAGAGTAAAAAAAAAGTGTACAAATTTGAGATAGATAAAGCTAATGTTTAAAATCTTTATCGAGCTGAAGTTTTTGGACATTGGTGCATTATAAAATGAAAAAAAAATGATGAAGAAGCAGACAGATGAACTATTAAAAATATTTTGCATCCATTTCTGTTGTTTCAACAGAGAAACACTGCAGTATTAATTTTGGTCAACACAGTTTGGTTTTGTTGCTATTATTTAAATATAACGATTTTATTTTAGGCCTAGATTCACTTGAATGCCTTCCCATTCCTCAGCTATTCGCCTACTTAAAACCTTCTACTGACAACATTTAACAAAAATAAATTAACTTCAGTTTGTAGATGAATGATTCGTAGTCTGAGGTTTTGCTGTGTATAAACCAGTGGAGGGACAGAAGACCTGTGTCTCCCAAACTTTGTTTCTTAGATATGTCTGTCTTTGTTAAAAAGATTGTCCTTGTTGGTTGAGTTATATCTTTGTTTTTTGGGGAAACACAGTTTTTTTTTTTCCCTCTTACGTCTGAGTAGGTATCCAGTTTACTTGTTTTTCTTATAAATTAAAATTTTGCCTACTTTGTGTTTTCTATATCCTCTGAAATATATATTTGAAAAAAAAAATAATTTAAGATCTCAGAAAAAATCTTCTGTTACCTTAAAGCCAACTATATAAAAAGAAATATTTTTGCAATGTTTAAAAACAACTTCATGATTGTCTAAGCAAGTGTAAAATTTTAAATAAAAAATAATTTTTTACACTTACCAAGCAGTTGAAATATTCTTTTAAATTACGAGATTTTATTTACAACGTTTACTTTTAAATAAATTTCAATAACTTCGGCAAAATAATATATATATGCACCTACTTTAAATATTACTATAACTGGCAACTTTATTTTAAAATAAGTTTTCTATATTTCAAAGTTAAAAAAAAAAATCTTCATCCTTAATTCAAAACAGTTTCTTTCATTTCCCAATATCAATCCATTTTTTTAGAGATCACAGTCATGATTACCACTAATAAGCTAATAGTCTACGGTGATAGCGTTATTTTAACTTCTTTTTTTTTTTCTTCAATGAATTAATATAAATTCTATAAGCGTAAAGGGGAGAAAACTCTG
The DNA here is from genome assembly GCA_037127315.1 of Ascarosepion bandense. Taxonomy (NCBI): domain Eukaryota; kingdom Metazoa; phylum Mollusca; class Cephalopoda; order Sepiida; family Sepiidae; genus Ascarosepion; species Ascarosepion bandense. Next base: position 4,071,575 of record JBBBDQ010000942.1, read on the forward strand.
CAAATGCCATTGTCAGCTCTTGAGTTACTGTTCCTTGAAGAATGCTGGCGTTATAGTTCTCTTAACAGAATCTCTAAAATATATTCTCTCGCTCCAGGAATACCCAACCTTGCTACGTACAGTTTTTTTGATGTTCTGCGATAACCAGCCATCATTAAGTTTTCCTGCCGATACTTACTATCAACCACCGTTGTTCCTAATGACATTATTTGAAACAATAAATAAGGTTGGCAATTCTGGAAAATTCTTAGTGACTGGATACTCTACTAAACAAAACAAACAGTTCTTCTGTTATCTATGGTGCATGACAATAAAATTGTTGTCAAATCAAAACAATTGTCTTTGTTTTTATTTGCTGGTTTGATTTTGATCTAGCAGGGTCGTGGTAGTGAAGACAAGCTCGCACTGTCTATAGTAGGGGTAGCATGCGGGCCACACATGGCACACTAAGAATTTCCAATGGGACGCAGCCACAAATGACATCACAAAGTCCAAACCAATAACTATTACAATGCAAAGAAGATATTTAATTGACTCCCTGCTTGTTTCACCTTCTAAGGACACCCACTAATAGACAAGAAAACCTTTCTACAAACGTGAGTCTGTTATTAATTCTACAACTACTCACTTGAAGAACTGTTTAAGGCCTAGAAGTTTTCCAGAGATCTTTCATCTGTTTGAAGAAAATTGCATTTGCTCTTCTTTCAGCTTTTGGTTCAACTTATTCCTGTAAGTAACTGCTTTCATATGAGAGAAAATTTAAGTCCACAACTAAGTTACCTAACACCTGAACACTCTAAAAGTCAAAGTAACAATATTGAGCAAATTGGCCAAGACCATGTAAGGGTAAGGCTCTCAGTAATAATAGAAACTTTAAAAAATTTTTTATTTCTATTAATGTAGTTTTACACATTATTGTATGTATTACTACATCAAATATATTGTTGAACAAGTATATTGACCTTGACTTGTATGAAAATATGTATGCTGTTGGCACACTGAATGGTTTTAAAACATTAAGTCAGCACAAAAGGTTGTCGATCCCTGGTTTAGGGCATGCATCTCGAATAGCCTTTGACAACTGTCCAGATCCAAGCTGAATAAGGCTCAAAGGTGGGCTACTGGCACCACCTAACCAGCTGCTTTGGATAGATAGAGCTTATCAGTCCGGTAAGGAAAATCTTGATGTTAAATCTCTGCTGCGTTGCAAGCAAATAAAAAAGACTATATGGCTTCTGCTCCGATGAACTTAGTTCATTGATGCCACCTAGGTACAAATTTACACGAGATACTAGATTAACAATTACAATTATGTCCCACCCTTTTACAGTGAAACAGATAAGATGTAACCGTCATTTCTACTCAAACAGCTTCTTTTCTCACACTTCCCGCCCATAGAATTCCATTCCACATGCCTGCTTCCCCGACAGCTACAATCTCCAGGAGTTTAAATGTAAGGTCAATAGACACCTCCTAGCATCTATTCTTTCAAACACTCTCACCATCTAACCAACCCTCATTCTCGGTATCCTTACCCATCTATCACCCTCCTTCTGACATTTCTTATATTTAACCATCCTTTCTCATCACTTCCCAGCCCCTCTGTAACCTTTTGCACAATAGTGGCAGTGGAATGTCTTGCTCGGGGTGAAACGATTAAAAAAAAAAAAATCAATCCAGACAAAAAAATTCAGAGCAGATCCTCAAAAACAGTTGATTATCAAAGACAACCTTTTGGTAACTCTTTCAACCGAGCTAGCCCCAAATGTAATGACCTGTGTTCCTTCGGATCTTGCCAGTATGGAAATGCACAGCCTGCATAAAACATCACCCAGGTCTTCGCCTTAAAGAGGTCACTCAAGTTTTACCATCAATCAGTCAAGGGCAATCATGTTTTTTAATCTTTCTGTGGTAGACTGGTTGCCAGCCAAGGCTATAATACCAAGTCTCTCCTGCCTTTCAACCTATAGCTTGAGAGAAGAAATGGATTCGTATCCTTCCTAAGGGTATTTGTAAGTGAATGTAATGAACCTGACTGAAATTTGAACTCAGCTCTGATTTCTCATTCCAAACTGTTATCAATTAAACCACACCACACACATCCTTACCACTAAAGGACTGAATTTTTTCCAAACAGAACACTACTATCATCTCATTAGATAGATGAAAATAGTAGGCATCTATTTATTTGCAAATAGAAGCGAAAATCATTTTTCTAAAGTTTAAAATTTTCAACCTCAAGAATGCATCGACTGAAATGTGTTGATAACAAGAAGGAAAAGAAGTCAGAATTTTACTGAAAATAAGTTGTTAAAAAAACGAAAGAGAAATTATGTTTGTGAGTATACCACGTGGTGAGTTGTAATAAAGTCAGCTTGCCATACCCCTAAGTCTTCCTCTAAGATAAAATGGAATGTCTTGTCACTATCACATCTCAAGAGGAAGAATATACTGTTTTATTAGCACAGCACCTTGTGGCCTTAAGTGAAGTTTTCTGGCAGATGTTGCATAATCCCACAACTAATTTTGGTCATACAGGTTTTGACACTAGAGTGGTCCACTCATAAAAAAAAAGGAAAACTTATTTTGAGGAATAATGTTTGTAGATTAGCATTGATTAGACCTTCCTCAAAGCACAAAATTTGTTAGAATTGAAAAATAATTATTTTTATATTTTTTTATTGATTCTGTTCATAATATTGATATAATCTAAAAATCTATCACTGACTTTTTAATAGTTATTTGTAAGAATATTAGCAAAGTCCAGAGTCAAAATTAAAACTGCATTTCTGAAACTTCTTTTTTGGTGGGGGATTTTTTCCATGCACAGATATTGGGAGATAAAAATTATTTATCATCCTGTCACAACTACAATTGAGAAGAATTTATCTGAACTTAACATAAAATATTTTGCAACAACTACTAAAAGTTGAAGGAGGAATTTACTCTATCACCTGTAATGATTGTCACTAGGACTACATAGGAAAAACCTCAAAGAATTTAAATAGCAAATTATGTGAACACAAGGGGATATTTTACAAAACAACACAATCAATGCATTATTTAGTTAAGTGCCATACAGGATACAAGCTTGGATGATCATGTCACTTGTGATCCATGACTGATTAGGCAGAAGATTTTCTGCAGTAGGTTGCCATTTCTTTTTGTGGTAGACTGGTTGCCAAACAAGGCTATAGAAACCTAATCTGTCCTGCTATTCAACCCATAACTGGAGGGAGAAGAGATTTAATTAATACTTTTCCCATCGGTATTTGCCCCTAAGTGAATGCAAGGAATTCGAACTTGGCTCTCTAATTTCTTATTCCAAACAGGTATCCATTGTATCACTAATACACGTTAGTAGCTCACTGTAATGAGTCTGACCATAATTTTGATGTAAACAAAAATGCTACTTTAATTAAAAGAAAATAATTTACTAAGATGAGAAAGTGTATAGCAAGTGCTTTGATTGCTAGATCATCCATAGTAAATTTGTATTCAATTTTTCACCTTTTTTGGCAAAGCTTCTAGTAACAATGTGGTATACTTAATAGAATTGATGAAAGACAAAAACATAAGGAAACCAAATGAAATCGACTAAACTACGTGCCTAGACACATCTGAGTAAAAAGAAAAAATTAAAAATTTCTGAGTTTCAATTTCCAATATTTCCAATCAGTGCAAAATTATAATCAATGCTTTCAAAAGTGCTACAATATAATTGTATTGAACACTTTTTAATACAACTGTGTACTAGTCTAATATTAATTTTGACCAAAAACTAATATATATATATATATATATATATATATATATATATATATATTATTGATGCATGTTTCATTAAATAATATAGACAAGTTTTGTTGATTTATTTTGTGTAAATTTTTTTCATATCATCTGATAAGCTTAATAGCATTATTAATGAAAGAGGAAAAAATCACAATATTGATACATGTTTTTATTTAATCCTTTCTGAGCTTTCAGCTTACATCAACCATTATCAAAGATGAAAATAGTGTTTGTTGTAATGGGCAGTTCGTGGACGAACAATAGTAGTAGTCGTCTATTTTGTTTGTATGGAGGATTGGTGAACACGTACGTGTATGCTGGAAGCGAAAATCGCACTACAGCTTGTGGCATCTCACATGACCACACAAGAGTGGGGGGCAAGAAGTATTATGTATAGAAAGACATTGGGATAACCAATTGCTTCTGGTATTTATTATAGGCATTTGAGAAAATATATATATATATATATATATATATATATATATATACTTAACTCACTGAACCATCAGCCAATTTTTTTTTTTTTTGCTTAAATTTTGTTGTAGCTAGTTTCAGCCCCAGTCCATATAACATTGAATGCAATGGTTCTCGCTCGATCACCGAAGTTAAGCAACATTGAGCCTGGTCAGTACTTAGATGGGTGACCGCTTGGGAATACCAGGTGCTGGAAGTGTTTAGTGACAGATGTGCATTGTGATGTAGTGGATATCAGTGAGCCGAGTTCAAATTCCAGTTGAATACCCTGCATTCACTTAAGCACTGGTACCCTTGGGAAAGGTATTAACCTGTCCCTTCCCTCCAGTCATGGGTTAAATAACAGGGTAGGACTTGGGGACCCTGCCCTTAAAAACAAATCCCAATGAATCTTGATACTCGAAAGAAAAGTATTACTATACACAAAACTTATATTAAAACAACAATAAATTGTTGAAAGAAAAAAGGTATTACCAGCAATAAATAAATAAAATTTAGTTGGCAATAAATAACCTGCTGAGGATGATATGCCATAAAAACAACCGACCAACCATATTTTGTGAATTGAAAATCAGAAAGATATTGTCAGTACTACTTACAGAATAGTATTATTAAATGAGAAATCTATTTATATGACACATGATTTTAATGTAAAAATGCATAAAAAAAAATTAGAGAAAGGTATTATCAGGGGTCAAGAATTAAAGCAGGCATACTGAAAGCATGTGTGTAAATTGTATTGATCATTTAGCTGAATTTGTAGATATTGTTTTTTTAATCATATCACCCAGAGCAAGGCGGTAACGCCACTGATGAGCAGGGGGCTATATAAGAGTGAAAAGATTGGAAAAGAGAAAGCCGGAAACCACTTTCTAAACAAGAAACAAGGGATGAGCCTCTTCACCTGTTCAATAGACGTGGGTGGAGTGTGAACTGGGCAATAGTCTATCTACTCCACTACCATTTATTAGGTCAAAAGGATGAAAATATCCTGACTTACATTATTTAATGTCAACTTTGTCTGAAACATTGCAACAATAACAACAACAATGTGCACTTCAACCTTCTTAAGTTTTCTGTTGATTTGGGTGACCTTCATACTGAACCCTTTAGTTAAAATATCCTCATGATAAAAAGTCAATGAGAAAATATTATTGAGGGAAATTCTTCAATTGCTACAAGAATGAAGCTAGAACAGTTAAAGACTGAAGAGAGGAGAAAAAAAAAAAAGGAAAACACTAATGACCAACAACATTTTAGCCATGAATAAGAAAAAACCAACATTTTTTTTTTATAATTGATGACATTTAATCTTCTTGGTGTCAGTTTAAACTAGAGGTTCCTAACCAGTCGGTCACAACCCCAGGGGCATGATGCCTTGTTAGAAGTAGCTTGGGATAACATTAACTGTATTTCATTAATTACATTTTTCAAGCTCTAACATTTTTTTTGTTTAGGTACAAAGTGAGAGTTATGACAAACATTTTGAAGGTTGTTATTTCTAAGCCTTAAAAAAAAAAAAAAATATTAATGCATATATCATCCTTATATCTGTCTTGTGTGTCTTACTCTTCTATATACCTCTTTTTTCAGCACTATCCAACTTCAGCAAGCGAGAATGGAACCATTCCCCTGCCAAATCTCTTTAAAAGACGTCTTAAACTTTTTCCAATCTCATAGAAATCACAAATGAATGTGTTCCAAATAGTCGTATCTTTGAATTTTATGTTCATTTTTGTAATTATTTAATTGAATTAAAAGAAACCAAATAAATTTTGTATAAAGAATAGTTACAAAATTTTCTTTCAGCCAAAAAATTAAAATGGCCAAAAAAGAAAAGAAAAATTTCTTTTTTGGCCATTTTAATTTTTTGGCTGAAAAATTTTTGTAACTATTCTTTATACAAAATTTTTTAAAAAAGTGTTTCATTTTCGTTATAAGCAAACTAAAAATAAAAAAATTTATATTAATTTACATTATTTAATTCAGGTTGGACCAATGTGCTTTAATTTGGTGACTGCTTGGGAATACCAGGTGCTGGAAGCGTTTAGTGACGGATGTGGGTTGTGGTGCAGTGGATATCAGCTCGGAAAGAGAAATCAGTGAGCCAAGTTCGAATTCCAGTTGAATATCCTGCATTCACCTAAGCACTGGTACCCTTGGGAACGGTATTAATCCGTCCCTTCCCTCCAGTTATGGGTTAAATAACAGGGTAGGACTTGGGGACCCTGCCCTTAAAAACAAATCTCAATGAATCTTGATACTCGAAAAGAAAAAAGTATTACTAGACACAAAACTTATATAAAAACAACAATAAATTGTTGAAAGAAAAAGGTATTACCAGCAATAAATGACTCGCAAAGGTTGATATGCCATAAAACAAAAACAGCCAATTGTTTGAAGTAGTGTGGAATGTCAACATCTTGATTATGTCATTATTTTCTCTTTGATTTCCATATGCTATCCATTTTAGCTATTGCTGCTACTGAAAGTGAAAGTCTTTAAGTGATGTGCTTTCTGTTATTTGGTAAAGATCTTTGTACACTGGCTCTACAGATTTACAAACAACAATGTTCAAAGAAGGATCCTTGCCAATACTCTCAGACTTTACTTGCTCAAAACCTTTTAATGTTAATATTAGCTGTTTTCCCTATAAGGAACCATTTGTTTTGTGCTGGTGAGACGTAAAAGTACTAGGAAGAAGAAAAAAGTCCAACAATTATGTCCTGAGAAAGAAAAGGTATTGGACAAAATTTCATGAGAAAAATAGCTAAGAAGGAGGTGTAGTAATGGAATGTCCCACACTCCCTACCACCAATGTGGACTGACTATATTGGTAGCCAAATATATTGAGCATAGGAGATAATTGTGACTTGTTTCAGCAATTACCAACCTGCCACCAGATTCCCTATCTAGCCATAGTGTATTCTTTTTACAAGAAATCTCTCTTCTTTTATCTACGCACATGTTGCTGTTCTGTCACTCGAGTACCACCTTGTCTGTATGTAACCTCTTTGAAGGATACAACAATTTGTCATTCATTGACCAAGTAGCCAGCACTGCTTTCAATTGAAATTTATAAAATCTTTCTTTTAAAAAAAATTTAGGAAAACACTGGGAACCAGCTTGTTCTATTGGTTAAGAAGAAATCCTAGCAAGCATTTGTGTGCTTCTGTCTACAAATTGGTGAGGGGAAAGTGTTTTGCAGTCAGTGGTGTGCAAAGGGGAAGGGTTGATGGGGCGGTTGCCCCAGGCGACACTCTTTAAGGAGGGCAACACACCCTGGGAAGTACATTTCTTCTTTTTTTTTTTTTTTTTTTATAATCACTTCACCCCGAGCAAGGCAGAAATGCCACTGATGAGCAGGGGGCTACATAACTGTAAAAAGATTAATTAGAAGAGAGTGAAGAGTACAAACTAGTTAGAAAGGAGCAATAGAAAGCTGAGAATGCAGGAAGGATGACAGTTACATAGGTGGAGAGAAAGGGAAGGATATACGTGGTGGGGAGAGAGCTAGAGTCCAGTGGTTAATAGATGAGTATTGACATTGCATTTAAATTCTTGGAGGTTGTAGCCATCTGGAAAGCAAGAATATGGGAGCGAGTTCCACAGGCGGGAAGTGCGAGACAAGAAGCTGCAGGAGTAGAATTGGTGTCTGCATTTGGCTAACCTAACTGTGAATGGGTGGGACCCAGTTGCCAGTCTGGTTGCACAAGTAAACACCTGTTGAGGAAGTACCAGTGACTTAAGTTCATCCGAGCAGCAAGCCATGAAAATATTTATAGAACAGACAAAGGGAGGCCACATTTTGTCGGTGGGGAAGTGGCTGCAGTCGAGCCGCCAAGTCAGTACCTATCACATTACAGACTCTCCTTTGGAGCCTGTCGAGAACACTGAGGTGAACGGCAGGGGCGCCTGACCATAAATGGCAGCAGTACTCCATGCACGGATGGATGGTTGACTTGTATATATGCAGGATGGATTCAGGTGGAAAAAACATCCTGGATCGACATAATGACCCAACATTCTTAGCAGTGGATTTAGCTATGGATTCGATATAGTGGTTTCATTTGAGGTCTGAAGAGAGGGTAAGGCCGAGGAGGTACAGTGTATTGTTCTCAGGGAGAATCGCTTGGTCCATGCTTATGGGAGGCAGGAGAGGTTGCCTGTGATGGTTGACAGACAACAGCTTGGTCTTAGACGCATTGAAGTTGACAAGCCACTTCTTGCCCCAATTCACCACAGTGTAGATCCCGTTCAAGGTCAGTAGCAAGATTATATCTATCGACCGGTTTCTTACTGGTGCAGGCGTATATTGTGGTGTCATCTGCGTAGATGCCTACATGGCCCTTGATCTCATCTGGGAGGTCGTTGATGAAAATAAGGAAGAGCGTCGGGCCCAGGATAAAGCCCTGTGGGACACCAGCATTCATGCTGTAGGATGAAGAGGCATGCCCATTCGAAACAACCTTCATTTTGCGGGTATTTAAAAAAGATTGGATTAGGTCAAGCAGGTGACCCGTAACCCCGTAGCTTGCATAGAAGGCCAGAGTGCCAAACCCTGTCAAAAGCCTTGGAGATGTCCAAAGCAACTGCGCGAGCCTCGTCAGACTCATCAAGGGTCTGGAGCATGTACTCCGTTACAGTTGTTAGCAAGTCAGCCGTGGACCTGGCAAAGCGGAAGCCATATTGCCTGTCAGAGAAGAGTTTGTGGGCAGTAAGATGATGGACTATTTCAGCATTGATTATGGCCTGGAAACACTTTCCCGAATATCGGTAGAAGACTGATAGGGCGATAGATGGGTCCGAGGGTTCACCACGATTCTTAAATACATGAACGACTGAAGAGAACTTCCAGCATGCAGGAAAACAGGAAGCAAAAAGGCAGTAGTTAAACAGTTTACAGAGGACAGGAGAGAGTTCAGGAGCACACTTCTTAAGGACTATCACGGGGATTCCATCATCTCCACTCGCCTTATGGGGGTCAAGTTTTGAAATTACTCGGGATACTACTGTCGGGGTAATATATACATCATGCAGTTTGGCCTCAGTTCTAATAGGGAAGTCAGGTGAGTGTACTCCAGATGAGTCAAATGTGGAGTTGGATGAGAATCTGCGGGCAAAGCTGAGTGCTTTGCCCGCAGATAACGTGAGAACCTCAAATTCATGGATTAAAGGAGGTATTGAGGATTTGCTGTTGTTCAGCACTCGTTTGTAAATCCTCCAATAGTCCTTGGAGCCGAATTTGCGGTCAGCTGTGCGCTGTCACATTCTCTCAGCAAACAACCATTTGGTATCATTTAGGGTTCTCTTGCACTCATTGTGAGCAGACGTGAATAGGCGCCTATTTTGATCAGATGACTGTCTCCAGAATAGACGGAAGTAATGATTCCTGTGGGAAATGGTGGCCGAGCAGGCAGGAGAGAACCATGGAGAGGAATGAGGTTTTAGGCAATACTTTCTGGTGGGTATGAAGGCATCAATGCCAGCTTTCACCATGACGAGACCTCAGAGGCACAGTCATCAACTGGTAGATCGAACACTTTTCCCCAGAGGAAATCACGAAAGGCATCCCAGTCAGCTTTTTGGTAGAGGTAGGAGGTCCTATAGGTAGGGGGCTCCTGGGAGGAGTGAGAGTGGAAAGCAATATTGAGAGAGACAACAGCATGGTTGGAGTTGCCGAGGGGGCAAAGCTGCGAGACGTGTCAGGTGCAGAGGTAAAACATATATCTAGTAGTGAGGAATGACCTGAGGGAGTGCTTGGGAAGCGAGTGGGGAAGTTCACCACTTGCGTAAGGGATTGGGAAATAGTGAAGTTCATGGCGTGGATGCCCGCTGGATCAGTAACAGAGTTTTCAAGCCACTCAGAGTGATGGGCGTTGAGGTCTCCAAATACAAATATGTGGGCGAATGGGTGGTAGGAAATAACCTTATCTATGTTGTCAGCAATGGGAGAACGGTAAAAAAAGAATAGGTAACTAATCGAACTGAGGAGAGACAGACGGAGACACACATATTGGTGGTCAGTAGATTCAAGTGAAGTCACCCTAGCTATGAGGAGGCGTTCACTGACGTAGACCCCCAGCCCATGCATGTAGACAGTGGAATCCTTCCTTAAGAGGGGAAGATAACCAAGGATGGAGAGGTCAGAGGAGGGAATAGTTGAGTTGAGGTTAGTTTCACAGAGTGCAAGGATGTCCGGGGACTTCTCATGAAGGAAAGCTTCTACACTAGGAAATTTAGTACGAATGCCCCGGATATTAGTGAAGGAAAGGTTAAGGGCTTTAGGTGGTTTGATTTTAGCTGGTTTAGGGTTGTTTCTGCTTTTGTACGTCATATGTTTTTGTTTATAGAGAGGGACCTAGAGTAGAGGATACAGGCAGTCATTATCCATGATCTGTACTGGGAGGGAAACTGGCAGACCTGCAACAAGGTGTGGCCTCAGGGTTGCCCACTGAAAGCGCTTGCAGGGACACCTATCCATGCGCGACATGGCACTACAAGAACCCCGATATTATACAACTGTTGATCAGAGCAGCCGCTTTTGACGCTACGCAAGAGTTAAGGCTTCTAACTACCAGTCAGAAGCAGCAACCAGGAAACTGCCAACCTGGTACCCTCACAGTGATGAGCCGTTGCCACCAACCGGCCAGATTGCAGGAAAATCACGGAAGCACCAATACCAAGGTCTGGAGAGAGAAGAGAAAGCTGGAAACCACATCCTAAACAGGAAACAAGGGGCAAGCCTCTGCTCCTGTTCAATTGACGTGGGAGGAGTATGAACCGGGAGAGTATATTATTTTTGTTTTTATTTAGCAGATACACCTAAAATCAGATATTAAAAATAAATAAAATAGTTTTTAGTTTTAGTTTTAAAATATTTATATTTGGCTGCTCATAATTTGTCCAAACCTGTGAAGAACATTTTAGATATGGTTCAAATGATGCCAAAGTGTTTTAAAAAAATGTCTTAAAGAAGCTCTGTCTGGCAGTTGGGATGGATCCTACTTATGTACAGTGATCACATTGGGCTGCTCATTACGTCCAAAGGAAAATTAACTATACTGTTGTGATTTTGTTTGGGGTGGGAGTAGGGGCCACCAGTCACAATGATCACCTTGGACACTACCAGACCTCTGCACACCACTTTTTGCAGCCATTCCTACTAGGATTAGAACCAACGATCAACTACAAGGCTAGGCAAACAATTTTGAACACTGTTAAGGCAGCACCAATGCATATATTGTAGCAATACTCCATTTCTGATCTGATCTGGCTCTTGTAAAGATAGAGCATGTCAGTAGGAGTCAGATACTTACTGGAGCAACACAAGAAAACAATCATTTTTCCCAGTATCTTTACTGATGGATCATATTATATTCCATTTGAGGTCCATCGGGAGTTTGAGTTGCAATAGGTGTTCAAGACAAGAAGCCTCCTTTGGAGAACACCCTTCCAACATTATAAAAGAAAGTTCAGTGTTTGCTTGGAAAATTTGTGTAATATTGAAATATCAAAACTGTAAAAGGCTTTTGGACAATCAAAACAGGTAAATGAGTTTGAGTTTTGTTTAATGGCATATCAACTTCTGAGGGTTATTTAATGCCAAAAAGGTGGGGTTTTGAGGTATTCTTTTAATGTTTGGTAATAGCGAGAAAGTTAGTTTTGTCAGATTTTGATAGAATAATTTTTTTGTTTTTTTTAGAAAACTGAAGATGTCTTCTAGTATTCTATTCAAAGATGTATTGCTGGTAATAATATTTTTTCCTTCAAAATGTATATTTTTTTTATAAAGTCTATTTTCATGTATATATTTCTATAAAAGTTTATTTTTTTTAAACTGTCATAGTGTTTTGACCCCAGTTTGGGGGTTAACTATTTGCCCATAGCTGGGACCCTAACAGGGGCTACCACTCTGGGTCAAGGTGAACCTGAGGACAACAGCAATTAAGAGGTGGTTCCATGCTCCTCACAACCTCCAAATCAGAGGTTTTGCTGCCAGATGCAGTTTACTATCATACCCAGGACCACAGGCAAGTGAGGACTGAGCAATGCCCCGTTTAAGGTTTGATCTGGTTCTTGTAAAAACACATGGCAGGAGAAATCAGATACTTACTGAAGCAATACAAGAAAAAATATATTTTAGCAGCACCTTTAATGATCACATTTCTTCATCTGTCTAAACTGTAATTATAAACTGTAATTTTGCAAAGTGAAAGTTTGATTGAAATGCTGGAAAAATTCCATATTTACATCTTTAATGAAGAAAATAAAAACTTTATGTAAAATGGCAGCAACATAAGGAAAAAAAGTGGAGTTATCAATTTAAAGTGGCACGACAAGGATAAGAGTCATGTAAAGCAAGGTGATAAAGCCACTAAGATGCAAAAGGTTACTGGGAGTGAAAGAGAATAAGACTTTAAAAGGAACCAGAAACCAAAAACAAGGAATAAACGTCTACTTCTGTCCAAATGATTGGAGAGGAGTGTAAGCTGAATAATAAGCAAAAGTATCTGCGTCTATTGAGGACAAAGAAAAAAAATTAAATTATTTCCCAGTTCAAGCACAGACGCTAGAAGTATAGAATTGAAGTAAACTTTAGAAGGAACTGGAAATCCAATCCTAAACAGGAAACTAGGGATAAACCTCTACTTTTCTTCAAAAGATGAAGGAGGTGTGTGAATTGAGTGATAGCTGAAGCTATCTGTTTTTATTGAAGTAGTGATATTAAGAGTAAAATGTTGAAGTAGACTTTAGAAGGAACTGGAAACCAAATCCTAAACAAAACAAAAAAAAGAAATAAACCTCCAGTACTGTTCAAAAAATCAAGGATGATTCTCTCAATGGCATAAGTTGTATGCTCAGTAAAAAGAGACTTCGATGGATGATGATGGAAACCAAAGAATGAGACAGTGAATTCCAAAACATTCCAACTGATTAATGATCTTTTGTTTTTTTTAACAAAAACATTATAAGCAATTAATGTAGTTACTAACTACATTGTATTCAAGAATTCTACTAGTTTGAATAAAATGTCTTTTCTGTTTGTATTTCACAAGCATAAAAACTAAGCACCTAGTACTGAGGAAAATTCTAAATTTCTTGCAGAAAGATAAGTTATCACTTGAAAGTTAATTTCCTTGAGATACTTAAGTGTTAAGTGAGTAGGGGCAATTCTTTTTGGAAATGTTTTTTTACCTCCACCTTAAATAATGTCACACTTTTCCACCTTAATATAAAATATAAATAAAAATTTGGTTTAAAAAATTTATTTGATTAGAAAATCAAATGACTGACTCAAACTTTTATCAATATTGCTCCTTTCCATTTAATGCATATTGAAAAAATTCCAACCTCTGTTCCCAATTTTTAAGATTGGGAACAGAGGCAAAAAAATTAATTCAAAAGGCAAAAAAATTTTTTTTTTGCCTTTGTAATAGGCACCTAAAAGTAATTTTTTTTTAAGTTTAGAGGCATTTCAGGACATGCTATATAGCTAAAGTGTTTTGCTTAAAAGAAAAAAAAAGATGCCTTCTAAAATGTAAACATAGTATTAAGAAACAGGAAATTCCCATTAAAAGAGTGTTCAACTGCTTTATATCGGTCATCCTAAATGCCAATGAGTGTTGAACAATTTCTTCACAGATGGAGAAATTTGAGGCAACAGATGTGGTTCTACAGAAGGATGCTCAGAATGCCATAGATGGAGCATGTGAATAAGAAAGTTGTCATACATGAGTGACTTAGACATGTTTATGACATTTGATATATACACTTACACAATTTGATTGAGTTTGAAAGGGCTTTGGTAGAATATATTCCTCTATCACTCTGGACAACCAACAAAACGGTTCCTTCCTTCAAGAAAAACAGGATTTCATTGAATTTTATTCAATAATAAAAATTATTTTTTTTAAAAAAAAGTAGAAGAAATTAATTTTGTCAAATATATTCAGGTCTATCATTGAATTAAATTCTTCATGCACCCATGAAATTACATACACAATTTCAATTATCTGCATCAAAAGGGCTAATTTACCTTCTATCTAGTAACAACCCCTGTGTAACAGGAAAAGAGTATATAAGCTGAAACGTGTGGAAAAAAAATCATGGATTACATAGAAAAATGCATGCATGAAAAGTAATATTAAGATTACATTAAACCTGGAAAAGAACAAGACAAATTATTCTAGCAAAGTAAAAAATAAAATTCTTACTTAAAATATTGCATTCAGATTTTATTTTTAGCTACGATATTTTAATAAGGGATGTGCATTGTGGTGCAGTGGATATCACCTCGGAACGACAAATCGGGGAGCAGAGTTCGAATTCCAGTTGAATTTCTTGCATTCACTTACGCACAAATATCCTTTAGAAAGGTATTAATCAGTCTCTTCCTTCTAGTTATAGGTTAAATAATAGGACAGATAGGGTTCTATAGACTTGGCTTGCAAGAAATCAATGGCAACCTACTGCGGGATAATCTTCTGCCCAGTCAGTCATGTCTCTTTCGAGACATGATCGCCCAAAGCGTGTATCACGTATGGCACTTAAACTGATTTTAATAAGAAATTTTTTATTTTTTACTTCACTAGAATATCTTGTCCTTTACTTTTCCAGGTTTAATATAATCTGAAGAATATTGCTTTTTTTCATGTAATTAAATTTGGGACCATTTTTTTTCCTCCTCCACACTATACTATTTTTCAGCGATTTAGTTTTTAGTAGCGAGTCTGTTGTTGGAGTCAAAAAAGATACAGATCACACGATGTGTGCATGGAAGGTAATTATGTTAATCTCTATCAAAGTTATATAACGATTGTGAAACAAACTGAAGAGGAATTAAAGAAAGGTTTTTAGAAAAATTGGTAGTTTCGTATTAAAACTCAATGATCGGAACTTTAATAGTTCATCATAACAAATCCACGTATTAGTTAAAAACAAGGCAAAAAAACGAAATTAAAGATAATATATTCTCAACAGAAAACCATTCTTTGAACACATCGGAAGCAGATATTATTTTCCCCTCCAATCCATTATGCATAAATGCCCATTTTGATATTTAGAAATTTTTTCACCTTTAGAAAAAACAGAAAAGTAAAGAAAGCAGTAAAAAAATAAACAAAAATAAATTCTAAAAATCAAAATGGACATTTAATCTTGTTAGATGCTGGCAATGCCAGCTATAATAAAAATCTGGTTCGAACTTTTCCAGCTTTTTGAACAGGTGTAAAGGTTTATCTCTTGTTTTCTGTTTAGGATTGGGTTTTCTCCTAATGTCTTCTCATTCTTTCAGTAGTGTGTCTTAGTGACATTATTCTTTTTTTTGAGGTGGGGTGAATTGGTTTTATATATATATATATATATATATATATATGTGTGTGTGTGTGTGTGTGTGTGTATACACTACCAGCCATAATTATCAGGCCACCCCAGTTTTAAAAGAAATGATGTATTCCATACTATTTTTAGTGTTGCCAAGTGGATAATTCTAAATGAAAATAGAATGGTTCTTTTGTTAATACTGCACAATAACATGTGCATCAAATGAACTGTTCTAGTGTTCAGTTTTTGTGCTCTCTTCTCCATGCTCGTCTCTTCTTTCTATTGACTGGCCAAAGCAAAAGACTTCCTGGTTCCTTGTAAAATTTTGCAAAGTAATAATAACAAAAAAAAATCATTCTATTTTCATTTAGAATTATCCACTTGGCAATAAATACTAAAAATAGTATGAAATACATCATTTGTTTTTTTTTTTAAACTAGGGTGGCCTAATAATTATATATATATATATATATATATATATATATATATATATATAGGGGTGCACTGGTGGGTCTCAGAGTCAATCAGAAAATAAAGGAAGAGGAAAGAGACTACTAAGTGGATAATAATTGTTGAAATTCTCAGGAAGGTGGATTGTAAAGTTAAAATTAAAAATGAAATGCGTTAAAAATTATGTTTTAAAATAATAAAATGAAATCAAGAACAGTTGCAAGGAGAATCAAATACAAATTTAACTGGATTGAATTCAGTAATATTGAGCAAAAAACCAGGACCACTAATCCTTCCACACTTCTCACTGATAAGAAGGAAACAATTAGTGCATCATTGGAGATGTTGGTCCTGGGAAAATAGAAAAAATATGTAGTTTCTTATACCTTATTGGTAAAGAAAACGAGTGGTCCAGAAATAATATCTAAATTCTGAACAAAGAGCAAGGAAAATATCCCATTTGTTTTTTGTTTTTTTTGTTGTTGTTGGTCATCTAGAAAAAATTTCCCTCTGTTATAAAACTAAATATCATATCTCCTCTGATTTACAGTCACTTACTGAAAACACTCAAAATCTGCTTAGCATGTAGCAGAACTCTGGATCCTGATTGGTCATCAAATTGCAAAATTCAAAATACGTCAGAGAAACGGTTTTTCCACAGCTAAAAAAAAAATAATTCTGGAGCCACCCCATGTGACTGGATCGAATATTTAAGGATGGTTTCTAACCGATCACAGCGGTCAGTCAGGGGAGGCGCTTTGCTGACACACATCTAAAATGTAACCAACTTCAAATCAACCCGGAGATAAGGTCAAGTTGCACCTTGTTCTCTTTCTCCTTATCTATTTCAATAATTAGTACTAAAAATTGGGTTATAGAAGGAGTGGTCCAATTTTAATCAAATTTGATACACTCATAGACAAAGACATTAGAAACAATATTCAGAAGTTTCAAGGTTGCAGTTCTTACAATAGTGCACAAAATCGATAATATATAGATATAAAAGGCAAGATGTTTGTGTGTGTCTGTTTATCTGCCTGTATGTCTGTATTTTTTCAGCCCTTTTATTTTAGTCTTAGTTTTTGCTTCGGGTTTGGCTCTTAGTAGGTATAATTGTAGTTCTTAGTCTCAGCCATGATATCATTTACTCAGAGGACTTATTTAGCCTTCAAAATTCAGTTTACGGCAAAAAAAACTTATTTGATATCAACACCAGGAAATCAAAATTTGATTTACATCCATTCATTTTTCTTTCAGTCTATGGTTTCGCTTAAACTGGAAACAACTATTGCTTTTTAGTCTTTCGTGCCAACGTCCAAAGAGTCTGAGCTCCAGGATCATGGATTAGTTTTAAAGCTTTCATTACACCCGAGCAACGCCGGGCTATACTGCTAGTTAATTATATTTTTAGCTATTATATATCCGCTATTAATATATCAGGTTATTTTCGGATTAGCCAGCAACCTGTTCATTAAGCTTTTATAATTATAAGAATCAATTTATGTGAACCAGTAGGATGCTGTTGCTGACGTTTAACAAAAGACTTTCACTGGTTCAGACATGTTGTCACAGTTGTCTTGGTTACTGGTAATTACAAGCCACGGAGTTAAAAACTACAATGGATAACTTGACAACATCAATACTACAAACTTGTTAGTAAAATCAAATACAAAAAATTTTAACAATTTCTTTCTTAATTTTTAGTATTTAACAAACTCGGGAGGAATAATAATTAGCTTATCCTTTCTGGTTGCACCCCATGCGTCATCTTCAGAGTTTTAGTTGCGCTTATATTAGGGGGACACAAGGTGCGACTGTGTTCCCACATTTTCCATTTGACTTGGAACAATTAGATTTCATCCATCATCCAGTACGAAGGAGCATGACACAATTGCAATTCAGTGCCAAAAATCTGGTCTTTTAGATTCTGCTATTGATATATCCTGCTGCCAATTTCTTCATCATAACCTTGGTAGTGTTGGCTTCCACATGCTATGCTTTGCCAAATGGTAACCTCTAATTTGGTCCCAGGGTCATATACAGTTTTGAATTCATAGATGTCATTCTCCTACACTGTCTGCCCTGCTTTAAAGGACAGAAGAGATATATACTGACATCCACAAAGCCCATCTGTGGTTTATACTGAAACTATACTGAGTGAACCTTACTTACAATTTCTGAGAGGAAACATGCAATACAGCATTAACAGTGGTTTGAACAAGGCCAGTACACTTAAACCTCAGTCAAGCTGACTTGCGACTTTGTGCAAACACAACAACTGATTCTCTAAAGAATTTGGTTCTCCCAATTTCAAAGTTTTGTTTGTTTATTCTACATTGGGATCAAAATTTATCCAATTTACATTCTTCTGACTGTTGTCCTCATATTCACAATGTTGTACACTCCAAACTTCAGGTGACTGGAATTTTGAACTGAACCCTTTCTTTCATTCATTGGGGTAGATTATTCTTGTTCTATGAGTCATACTACTTCCAGATGTCTCAGTTATCTCCAGTGTCAGTCAGTTAAGTGCCATATGTGATACACGCTTGGGCGATCATGTCTTGAAAGAGGCATGACTGACTAGGCAGAAGATTTTCCCGCAGTAGGTTGCCATTGCTTTCTGCAGTAGACTGGTTGCTAGCCAAGGCTTTAGAACCCAATCTATCCTGTTATTTAACCCATAATTGGAGGGAAGAGATGAATTAATACCTTTCCCAAGGGTATTTGCGCGTAAGTGAATGCAATGAATTTAAGTGGAATTCAAACTCGACTCCCTGATTTCTCATTTCGAGCGGATATCCACTGCACCCACCATTTAACTCAAATCTGAGTTTTTCTCCACCTCTGCTGTTGCCAGATGAACAAAAAGGTACTGAACTTTTAACTCTTTGGGTCAAATTACTGGATCCAAATAGCGCTTTTATCCACTGGGCCATATGTCTTTGAGGACATAAATATGTGAACTTTTGGGTCTAATAAAACTAATGTTTCAGTAACCATTTATTTTTACCAGAGCTCATATTACAATCTTGGTGTTTGTAATTGGTTTTCTTTAGCACTACATATTACTGGTTCCCATATTGTACTCATTTCTATGCTTGGCTGGCTTAGGAGATTTTTGTGGCTTAGCATATGCACTGGTTCCTCAAGTTTACATATGAAAATTGTTGATAAACTCTCAGAAGTTCATATTTTCTTTCACTCTCAGACACTATCAAGAATGTTGTCATTAGGTAGACAAGATTGCACTACATAAATATTTATACATATTATTTCTTCTTCCAGATGGTTTTTTATTTCCAACCAGAGATCTTGTATTATGGGTGTTCTCTATCAAGTTGTTTGACATAAAACTATCTTTTGCAGAATATCTGTAGAGCCAAACAATGCAGACTGTTGAAGTAATTGGGATATTAGACTTTCTTCAGGCAGATGTTTAGGTCCAGTGGTGTAGACCCAAACCACCCAATGATAACTGGGACAATGGTGGCCTGACCATCTTACATTCTGGCAAACTCAATTCATACTATTATTTTGTCAGTCAGTTGAGTACCATACAGGATATAAGCTTGGCCAATCATGTCTTGAAAGAGACATAGAAGATTTTCCCACAGTAGGTTGCCATTACTTTCTGCAGTTGACTGGTTGCCAACCAAGTCTATAAAACCCAATCTATTCTGTTATTTGACCCAGAACTGGAGGGAAGAGACAGATTAATACCTTTCCCAAGGTTATTTGCGTATACGTGAATGCAACAAATTGAACTGGAATTTGAACTTAGCTCGATGATTTATTGTTCCAAGTCAATATCCACTGCACCACAATGCACATCAAGAAATTGTCTCCTGTGGCAAAAGATGTTCAATTCAATATGGATTGTTACTTCCATATGATAATGGCTTTCAGAATTGATATTATTGATTAAAAATAATTTATATCTGATATTTGTCTATATTTCTGAGATTGGTATTGTAATAATAATTATTTACCTTTTTTAAATTGTTCAGATTGTTGTCCTCCATCTTTATTGCCATATTCATGACACTTTAGCCATTGTTCTGACCTTCTTTAGGACACATGGCCCAGTGGATACAAGCATTGATTAGATCCAGTGATTTAATCAAAAGAATTGAGAGTTCAATACCCGGCTACAGCAGTGGTGAATGAATAACTTGGATTAAGTTAAAAGAAAATAACAGACATCTAGAAGTGGCATAACTCATGGAGTGAGAACAATCTACCCCAGGCATATAAAATAAAGAGTTCAGTCTGAAATCTACCCCAGGCATATAAAATAAAGAGTTCAGTCTGAAATCTACCCCAGCCATATAAAATAAAGAGTTCAGTCTGAAATTCCAATCATCTGACAGAGTGTACAATAGCTGAAACTTCGTGAATAAAGCAACAAAGATGAGGACGACAATATGAACAATCAAAATAATGTAAATAATTTACATCCAATAATTATCTTCTATGAGAGTCATCAATGGTTGTGCTCTCCTAAATCAAAAGTCACCGTGACTGAGGAATTAAGTATACCTCCCTTGTTCAAACTGTTCATCACACCAGGTAATTTGATCTCTCCCAAAATCTTTTACTAAGGTCTGCTCAACAGAGTTGCAGAATAAACCACAGATGGGTGTTGTGGGTGTTGAACAAACACAAATGTACATGAGCAAGTGTCTGCTGCAGGGATTGGCTAGCTGCCATAAACAAGCATACTCAGATGTGAGTGGCCAGCCATTATGTGCTGTGTTTCTATCTTTTGTAGCTCTTAGTAAATTTTGTCTTTTTTTTCTATCTTTCCTAATCTCTGTTCAGTCATTCATTTACACAAGCTCATTATGTGAGTATCAAATTTTCTGAACCCACTTTCCTCATTACATGCTCTAGAAATTTAAATTATCTCTGATGGTAAGTATTAGAGATTTTTTTGTTTTCATTTTCTGTAAGAATTTGTTGTTTACATGTTCAGTCTATGCCATTCTCAATATCCTTCTGTAGAACCACACATTTCAGCTGTCTCTTTCTGATGTTAAGTTTAAGTGTTCTTTTTGTTTTCATTTTCCCTAAAACTGTCTTTGCTCACATGTTCATTCCATGGTATCCTCATCATCCTTATGTAGAACCACTTTTCTGCTGATGCAAATTTTTTTCTTCATCTGTGAGGAGATTGTCTCATGTTCACTGCCATATAAGCGGACTGATATTTCATAACATTTCTGTCATCTTTTCTTTGTTTCTAACAATTCTTTTCTGTTTTTAGCTTTTGAAGATATGTTTGGCTATCCCAATGTACCCTCAGATTTCAGTATTGCCCTTTCCATTCACCATTTAAAAAAACTTCCTAGGTATTTAAATTGTTGTACTTGTTTGGTGGATGTGCATTGTGGTGCAGTGGATATTGACTCTGAATGACAAATTGGAGAGCCGAGTTCAAATTCCAGTTGACTTAAAGTATTAATCCGTCTCTTCCCTCCAGTTATGGGTTAAATAATAGAACAGATTAGGTTCTATAGCCTTGGTCTGCAACCAGTTTACTGCAGAAAGTAATGGCAACCTACTGCGAGATAATCTTCTGCCCAGTCAGTCATGTTTCTTTCGAGACATGATCACCCAAAGCATGTATCACATATGGCACTTAACTGACTGAGTGAATATAATAGTTGGAATCATGATTAAGGCTTCTACTGGTCATAAAGTGGGGGATCGGTTTTGTATTGTTATGAAGTAATAAACTGACCCCCCACTAATTACTAATTAATATTATAATGTCTCTTCTCCCTTTAGCTATGAATCAAATAACAGGACAGATTGGGTTCTGTAGCTTTGGCTGGCAACCACTCTGCTATAGAAAGTAATGGCAACTTACTGCGGGATAATCTTCTGTCCAGTCAGTCATGTCTCTTTTGAGACATGATTGCCCAAAGCGTGTATCACATATGGCACTTAACTGACTGACTTGCTTGATACTCCAATGATCCCATCACATGCACAACATTTTCTTTCATTGAGCTCAGATTTTGGGGGTCGGTCAGGGAGAGTAATCCTAGTTAAACCACTCTCTCTTCTTCTATGTGTTGTGTCCCTTCAAGACATTGGTGGTGATGATGGCTTACTATAACTTCACTGTTCTTTCTAGTCCTCGGTAAATTTTGTCTTTTCACCATCTCTTCCAAACCCTGCTTCATCATCTACTTTGCCCAGAAGGTCATATCTTGCTTTCAATTTGTCCTGTGAGTATCAATTTTTCCAAGTCCTCTTTCCTCATTACGTACCCTAGAAATGTCAACAGTCACTTTCTGATGTTCAGTATAAGTGCCCTTTTTGCTCCCAATTTTTTAAGAATTTGTTGTTTACATATTCAGTTCATGCCATTCTCAGTATCCTTCTGT
Organism: Ascarosepion bandense; assembly: GCA_037127315.1. Lineage (NCBI taxonomy): Eukaryota > Metazoa > Mollusca > Cephalopoda > Sepiida > Sepiidae > Ascarosepion > Ascarosepion bandense. Next base: position 4,094,014 of record JBBBDQ010000942.1, read on the forward strand.
AGAACCACACATTTCAGCTATTTGTTTCTGTCATTGCTCACATGTTCATTCCATGGTATCCTCAGCATCCTTATGTAGAACCACATTTCTATTGCTTCGAGTTTATTCATATGTGAAGAAACTGTTCAATATTAGCTGTTCATAATACTTTGCTTATCTTTTGGAAGACGTCATTTGCAAAAACTAAGTATAAAATTTTATTTTAAATCCTATATTCCTTGGAATCAGCAACTCTGATAGAATTACATTTACAGTGAGACTAATGTTCTTACCTTTGCTATTACAATGTTTCAGCTTTTTCAGGTTTCTATCAGTACGCCTCCTTGGTCTCACACTTTCAGCGGACCTCAAATGGAATGATTATCTCGAATCCATTGCTAAATCCGCTGCTATGAAAGTTGGTTCTCTGTGTAGGGCCCAGAAGTTTTTTCCGTCTAAATCTATCCTGCACATTTATAAATCTACCATCCGCCCGTGCATTGAATACTGCTGCCATATCTGGTCAGGTGCCCCTGCTGTTCTCCTTGGGCTTCTCGATAAGGTTCAGAGGAGGGTCTGTAATGTGATAGATACCGACTTGGCAGACCACCTGCAGTCTCTCTCCCACCGGCGCGGCGTGGCTTCCCTGTGTCTCTTCTATAAATACTTCCACGGCTTCTGCTCCGATGAACTTAGATCACTAGTGCCCCCTAAATACGAATTTGAACGAGATACTAGATTAGCAACTAGATCCCACCCTTTTACAGTGAAACCGATAAAATGCAGCCATAACTTCTACTCCAACAGTTTCTTTCCTCACACTTCCCGACTGTGGAATTCTCTTCCAAACGATTGCTTCCCCGACGACTACAATCTCCAGGAGTTTAAATGTAAGGTCAATAGACACCTCCTAACACACTAACCTGCTCCCATTCTATCAAACACTCTTCCCATCTGCCCAAACCTCATCCTTGGTATCCTTACTCATCTGTCACCTTCCTCCTGACATTCCCTATGTCTAACCACTCCTTCTCTTTACCTTCCCCTATGTAGCCCCATGCGCAATAGTGGCAGTGGAATGCCTTGCTTGGGGTGAGATGATTAAAAAAAAAAAAAAAAAAAAAAAAGTAAGGATATTAGTCTGATTGTAAATAGAACAAATAACTTCTCATCATGAAAATTTAAAGGGAATCAATATTCCTGAAACAATGTTTTTTTGCAGACATGAAGTGGAAAGATTATCTCAAATCAATTTCAAGATCTGCTGCAAGAAAGTTGGTTGCCTGCAATGTGCTAGACAATTTTTCTTGCTTGAAGATATCTTATAAGTCTACCATTCAACCATGTTAAGAATATTGCTGTCAAATATGGTCTTGGTTCCTGTTATATGTTTAGACTAGCAGTATAGCCTGGTGTTGCTGGGTGTAATGAAAGCTTTAAAACTAATCCATGGTCCTGGAGCTCAGGAATATTTGTGTGAAGTTTGGTGAGAATTGGATAAAAATTGTGGATTTGTATAAAGGACATACAGACAGATAAAAAGACACAAACATCTTGCCTTTTATATATATTATTGATTTTCTGCACTATTGTAAGAACTGCAACCTTGAATCTTCTGAATATTGTTTCTTATGTCTTTGTCTATGAGTGTATCAAATTTGATTAAAATCAGACAACTCCTTCTATAACCTGATTTTTTTGATTATTGATTTTCAATATTTATTGGGGGTACCTCGACACAAAACCTAGCTAAGAACACTCGCAGATGCTTATAGTACAACTGTGTATATTTTCAAGAAAATTGGTTCAGCCATTTCAGAGTCTATAGGTAATGCACACACACACATACACAAAGTTCCATTTATAAATAAGTTTAGATTTAGATTAGATATTATTAATTTTTTTTAATTCTTGTATTCTCACCCTAATGTTTCTTTTTCTCATATTCTTTTAAGCTCAGTAAATTCCTGAGTCTTATTGGCTTCATTGCCTTGTTAGGGGTGAAATGATTAAGAAAGAAAATATTGAAGAGAATCAACATTATTTCAAAGTGTCAGGTACTTCTGCTTGTCACTAAGAATCAGCCTCATTTTCTTGTCAAAACTCGAATATATTTGATGTGACAAATGTCTGCTTTGGAAAAGAGTCTTCAGATATTTCTTCCAAGAAATAACTAAAAATTCAATCCAATTTTTAACTGCGTTCTCTAATTTTCTGAGGAAGAGTTCTCATCCCAAAAGCTGTTCACAGTCAATAAATTTATTCTTGCTGGTGTTCAAAAATTATTGAAAAATTTCTTTACTTTTTTTTTTTTTTTATAAAGAAATTATTGTTGTTCACCCAATAAAAGGCTTGAGAGCCACTGAAGATAGGAGGTTACTAAAAGAAGTTGTTGCAAGAGTATAAATAGAAGATTGATTTAGTTGTTTTTTATGACATATCAAACTTTTGCTGACAACCCTTATGCTACCCATGCACCCACAGAAAAATTAAAATATACTGTTAAAAAACAAAACAATGTAATAACACAATAATATTAAAAGATGATGAAAAAGGTGACACAGAGATCCAAAGGTGCATTGGAATAGCTAAAGCAGCCTTTCAGAAACTAAGCAAAGTATTAGGATATTGGAACCAAAGAAAATAGTACTGAATTGCTATTTTATATCTTTTCACCTTTATAGTAGTGAATACTGAATTGATTAATTTGTTTTTTTTTTACAGTTATTTTTTTTGCAATGATGTTCACCTTGAACAAGGCCCGAGAGCCACTTGAGGTAAAGGTTTCAGTCTAAGAGGCACAATATATACAGATATGTTGTGAAGATAACTTAACTTGAACAAGTAAAGATAGTAGTGCCCAGGGAAGGATCCTCTTGGGAGTTGGTTTTATAAAGCAGTTGTTTGTGGGAAGAAGCTATTTGAGTTGAGCATATCTCACAAATGGAATATGAAGGGAACGATGGTGGCTTGCTAAAATGTGTTTAGTATGGCAGATCTTAACTGTGAAAGAACTGGTGGAATTAAGGAATGTAGTTCATCTGAACACTTTCTGTGGAGCTAGCAGTAGAGAAGCAAGAGGCTTGCGATATTTGGTTTGTGGGAAAGGGTTTGTAGGGTGGAAAGTAATTTGTCACCTTCAAGGATGCAAAGACTTTTGGACTCTATTGAGACTGGAAAGTGAAGACTGAGCAGCTCCTGCCCACATATGGTATCAGTACTCCATCTACCCTTGTAAAAATAGAGGATAGCATGTTGAATCAGGTACTTACTGGAATGATACAGGGAACCAACCATTTTTCAGTAGAGATGGATCATTCGTATGTACAAAATCCCTTGAGGTCTTTAAGCCCTAAGATGGGCTCAAGACATGATTGTTTTTAGATTCTGAAGATGTTTTTGAAGATAATGATTTACTGACGCAGTTCTTACTAATTAACCCATAGCTGGGAGTAAAAGAGGTGGATTCATACCTTTCCCAAGGGTATAAGTGAATATAATGAACCTGACTGGAATTAGAACTCAGCTCTCTGACCGCTATGATTTAACAGACTAAAATCTTTTTTTAATTGTTTTTTTCTATTATGTTTGTATATTTCTAAACTTATTTTAGATTATTTTTGACTCACATCTACATGTACATCAGTCAGTTAAGTGCCATACAAGATACACACTTGGGTAATCATGTCTCTTTCAAACCATGACTGGGAGAAGATTTTCCCACAGTAGGTTGCTATTTCTTTCTGCAGTAAACTGGTTGCCAACCAAGCCTATAAAACCTAATCTGTCCTGCTATTTAACCCATAGCTGAATGGAGAAGAGATGGATTAATATTTGCATGTAAGTGAATGCAACGAATTCAACTGGAATTTGAACTCAGCCCTCTGATTTCTCATTCCAAGCCTATATCCATTGCACCATCTGCACATCCATATATATATATATATTCATTCATCTTCTTGTAGTGTAACATTTTGTCATGCCTCTGACATTTTTACAGGTTTGATATTTTAATATTATTACAAATTTTCCAAGTAAATACTGAAATTTCTCTTATCACGGTGGATGGGTGTTCTCCAAATGAGGCTCCTAGCCTTGAACACCTATTGCAACTCAAGCTCCCTATGGACCTCAAATAGAATATGATCCATTGGTAAAAATGCTGGGAAAAAATTGTTTCCTTTTATTGCTCTAGTAAGTATCTGACTCCTCCTACCATGCTTTATCTTTACAACAGCCAGATCAGATCAAAATGGAGTATTTCTGCCTTATCTGGGCTGGGGTCACCAGTCCTTTCTTGCTTGTCTTGATACAGTTTAAAAGTATCTAAGTGATGAATTACTTTCAACCCTACAACCCCTTTCCTCACAGACAAAATGATGCAAGTCTCCTAACATTCCCTTGTTCTAACTCTGACACTCACAGTTCAGACCCACCATACATTAAAGCATTTTTTACATATACAATTAGTAATAAGGAAGTTCCAGTTGAACAAATTCTTCCTATGAACTACTATTATATGAAACTGACTCCAAAGAGGATGCTTTCTTGACCACTACAATCTTAATCTGTTTAAGTCTAGGGTTAATCATTAACTTTTTCACATATACTCCTAGAATGTGCCTCATCTCACGCAACAGCATCCTTCAATAAGCCATTACCCTGAGTGTCTTTCAGGCCTTGTATAGTTTGAATATAGTTGAGAAGTAAAAATCCAGGTGGGTAATTGCAGTCAGAAGTTCCTTGACAGTAGGAAATATCATCCTCCTTAGAGAGAGAAATTTTCTCTGTAAGTATCAGAGAACAGTTATCAACATAATAGGTGTTGCTGTTATGATTTCCATAATAGATGGATGACCGCTTGGGAATACCAGGTGTTGTAAGCGTTTAGTGACGGATATGCGTGCTTATGGCCATATCATGTTGAATACACCGGTTCTCGCTCGATCACCGAAGTTAAGCAATGTTGAGCCTGGTCAGTACTTAGATGGGTGACCGCTTGGGAATACCAAGTGCTGTAAGCGTTTTGTGACGGATATGCAGTGGATATTGGCTCGGAAAGAGAAATCAGTGAGCCAAGTTTGAATTCCAGTTGAATACCCTGCATTCACTTAAGCACTGGTACCCTTGGGAAAGGTATTAATCTGTCCCTTCCTTCCAGTTTTGGGTTAAATAACAGGGTAAGATTTGGGGACCCTGACCGTAAAAACAAATCCCAAAGAATCTTGATACTCGAAAAGAAAAAGGTATTACTAGACACAAAACTTATATAAAAACAACAATAAATTGTTGAAAGAAAAAGATATTACCAGCAATAAATAAAAAATTAAATTTAGTTGGCAATAAATGACCCGCCAAGGTTGATATGCCATAGAACAAAACAACAAACCAACCAACCCTAATAGATAGATTTTTAAGGAGTGGACTTATCAGCTCTATAACAAACCACTTTGAATTCAGATTTTCCTTCTCATAGACTTGCTGCCAACCAAGGCCATAGAGTCCAGTCTGATCTGCTATTTAACCCATAACTGGAGAGGAAGAGATGGATTCATAATCTTTCGAAGTGTATTTTTATAAAAGTGAATTCAGTGAACATGACATACCGATAACACTACACTACGTTCAACTTTTTTTTAATCATTTCACCCTAAGCAAGGCATTCCACTGCCACTATTGCACATGGGGTTATATAAGGGAAGGTAAAGAGAAAGAGTGGTTAGATATAGGAAATGTCAGAAGAAGGGTGATAGATGGGTAAGGATACCAAGGCTGAGGGTTGGGTAGATGGGAAGAGTGTTTGAAAGAATGGATGTGAGTTAGTGTGTTAGGAGGTGTCTATTGACCTTACATTTAAACTCCTGGAGATTGTAGCCGTCGGGGAAGCAATCATTTGGAAGGGAATTCCACAGTCGGGAAGTGCGAGAGAAGAAACTGTTGAAGTAGAAAGTGTGGTTGCATTTTATCAGTTTCACTGTAAAAAGGGTGGGATCTAGTTGCTAATCTAGTATTTCGTGCAAATTCGTACCTAGGGGGCACCAGTGATCTAAGTTCATTGGAGCAGAAGCCGTGAAAGTATTAATAGAAGAGACACAGGGAAGCCACGTCGCGCCGGTGAGAGAGAGAGACTGCAGCTGGTCTGCCAATGGCAAAGAATAAAACATATTCATTTGAGAGCTTCGTATATTTCTAAAATATACTCATACTGATTTTTTTTAAAAATCAGTGAAGCTGAAGAATAGATCTGATAAGCAAAATTAAAAAAAAAAAAAAGAAGCAATAATAAATTTACTTTTTGGCATGTCAATAAAATGTCCTGCTTTAAACCAGTGGTGACTTCATTGATGTCACATAATTTTATTTAATCAGACCCTGGATCATGTGACCAGGTAATTGAGAAAGATGGATTGAGGAAATTTGCCAATGCTGCAGAGTCAGCAAACATAACCTTCCCACAAAGTTCATTATTAGCCAACCTTGTTTCTCAAGTAAAACAAAATAGTCAAAACAGGTAGGCTGTTTGTAGATGGGAGAGAACCTCAAAGAAAGCACAGCTTTAAGCAATGTATGAAGCAGTGAGAAAACAAACAATATTTGCCTGAACTTTACCTAAAAAAAACTGGATTAGAGAGAAAGGGAAAGTAATGCAGAATTAGAGAGAGAGAGAATAATACAGAATGGGAGACACAGAACAAAATAATACAGAATATGAGAGAGAGAGAGAAATGACAGCATAGGACATAAAAATGAGAGAGAGAGAGAGGACAAAAGAGTATGGGAAATGAGAAAGAGCACAGAATAGTACAAAAAATGAGAGATAGAAACAGAGACAGAAAGAATAGTACAGAAAATGAGAGAGAGAGGAGAGTATAGTACAAAAAATGAGAGAGAGAGACAGGACAGAATAGTACATAAAATTGAGGGTGATAGAGAGAGACAGAAAAGAGAATAGTATAGGAAATGAGAGAGAGAGAAACAGAGGACAGAAGAGTACAGGAAATGAGAGAAAGAGAGACTGATGACAGAATAGTACAGGAAATGAGAGAGAGGACAAAAGTACAGGAAATTAGAAAGGGAGAGGACAATAGTACAGTATATGAGAAAGAGGAGAGAGAGTACAGAATAAGGGAGAAAATAGGATAGAATAGTACCGAGAGAGAGAGAGAGAGGGGTAAATTTTGGTTTTAGGTCTTGAAGGCTTTTAGCCCTTCAAATTTTTATAAAAGATCCTTATCTCCGTGCAAATGTACATGCTGAACTCCAATCAACAATTACATATTGAAGAAACCTACCTTTTTTTGATGTTAACAACCAGAAAAAAAATCGAACTTCCTCTCACTCTTTTTGTCACCCACTACCAACTAAGGATTAACACATTTGCTGATGAATCACTTTAGGTGTAGGAAGCTAATGTCGGCCTATTTACTTTCTTTATTGAAAAGTCTGTGAAGAAATTACTATGCAATTTTTTTTTTCGGAACTCAATTTCAGCAGAAAGTTGCGTGTATTTGCATGATTTCTTGTTTTGGTATAGAATTTTTTTTAATAAAGTTAACTTTCAAACAAAATTTTTTTTTCAAGAAAGTTAACTTTCAAATGTATTAAAATAAGTGTAGTTTAATTAACCTTCATATACATTGCGTGTATTTAAATGTTTTTTTTCTTTTTTTTTTAAATTTCAGAAGAGTTAACTTTCAAATATATAAAAATAAGTGATAAGTGTAGTTTAATTAAAAAAAGGTAGGTTTTTCAATATCTAATTGCTGATTGGAGTTCAGCATATACATTTGCACGGAATTAAGGATCTTTTGGAAAAATTTGTAAGGATAAAGCCTTCAGGACCTAAAACCAAAATTTACCAGACAGAGAAAGAGCGAGTGACTGTACCCACAGCAGTACTGAAAGAGAGAGAGGGGCCAGTATAGTACTGAATTAAGAAGTTCTGAAATGCTATGTAACATTAATTCTTTGATGTAGCAATTAGTGCTGGATTTCCCATATAGGAGGAGAATACTTGAGAGAACACGGATCTAGTTCCACTGAAAGATGTTTAGAATATCATGGAAAGAACATTTGAGGAGTGAGCAAATTATGAGGAAAATTAGAACAGAAAACACTTTAATTAAAATCAAAAAGATAAAGTTAAAAATGTTTTGAACACATGAGGAAAAAGGGCATGGTGAATTTGACACTCACATAATATACTGAAGGCAAGAGTAACATAAGGAAACAGTACATAACCTACCTAAAAATCTCATGTAAATAGATGGCAGAACAAGGACGTGGAAGGATTATAATGAGACAAATATTACTTCTTTTTTTTTTTTTTTAATAATCATTTTACCTTTTGCAAGGCAAGAGGATCACTAGCGGGCAGTGAGCTATAGTGAGAGAAAAAGTAAGGTACAGCGGATGTCAGAGAAAGGATAAGAGAAGGATGGGAATCAAGGAGATAGAAGATGGCAAGTGACATTGCATTTAACCATTTGAGAGATTGTAGCCATTGGGATGTTGAAGAAATGATAAGAGAAGGATGGGAATCAAGGAGATAGAAGATGGCAAGTGACATTGCATTTAACCATTTGAGAGATTGTAGCCATTGGGATGTTGAAGAAATGATAAGAGATGGACGGGAATCAAGGAGATAGAAGATGGCAATCGACATTGCATTTAACCATTTGAGAGATTGTAGCCATTGGGATGTTGAAGAAATGATAAGAGATGGACGGGAATCAAGGAGATAGAAGATGGCAATTGACATTGCATTTAAACATTTGAGAGATTGTAGCCATTGGGATGTTGAAGAAATGATAAGAGATGGACGGGAATCAAGGAGATAGAAGATGGCAATTGACATTGCATTTAAACATTTGAGAGATTGTAGCCATTGGGATGTTGAAGAAATGATAAGAGATGGACGGGAATCAAGGAGATAGAAGATGGCAATTGACATTGCATTTAAACATTTGAGAGATTGTAGCCATTGGGATGTTGAAGAAATGATAAGAGATGGACGGGAATCAAGGAGATAGAAGATGGCAATTGACATTGCATTTAAACATTTGAGAGATTGTAGCCATTGGGATGTTGAAGAAATGATAAGAGATGGACGGGAATCAAGGAGATAGAAGATGGCAATTGACATTGCATTTAAACATTTGAGAGATTGTAGCCATTGGGATGTTGAAGAAATGATAAGAGATGGACGGGAATCAAGGAGATAGAAGATGGCAATTGACATTGCATTTAAACATTTGAGAGATTGTAGCCATTGGGATGTTGAAGAAATGATAAGAGATGGACGGGAATCAAGGAGATAGAAGATGGCAATTGATGTTGCATTTAAACATCTGAGAGATTGTAGCCATTGGGATGTTGAAGAAATGATAAGAGATGGACGGAAATCAAGGAGATAGAAGATGGCAATTGATGTTGCATATATATTTTAGGAGATGGTAGCTATTGCAGAAGCAAGCAAACAGAAGTGATTTCCACAAACAGATACTTAGAGCTACAAAGAATAAGAAGTTGTGGAGAGTCATGAATGATAAGCTCTTGAAAAGACACTGCACACAGAAGCAGTTGTGAATATTTGAGATAGAATTAGCCTATTTGTGGCTTTAACTTTGTATATTGCCATTATGGCACCCTATCAGGATTAAACTCGCTACTCAGTCGTAAGTGATCTAGCAAGACAGGCTTGCTAAACATTCAACCTTTATGCTGTCAAATTCAATATAATCACCAGTTGAAGTGTATACACTTTTGGTGTATTTATAAATGCATGAACGCATCTTGGCCGATGTTAGGAATTGGTCAAGTGATAGATGCCTAAATGTCTACTTATTTCTTTCTCTGATAAAATAATGCCAAATAGTTAAGACGGGGAGGTTTTTGACCATCGGAAGGAAGGTCAGCTACTTGGTTCTCATTTCGAGGCTAACTGCAAAAAGACTATAATTATTAAAAGGTTTGGATGGGGGGGGATTACTAGTTTGCATTCTTCCCCATTTTCAGGGATTGGTCATATGAGACATTTAAAGAAACGTTCGTTACATGCTCTGTTTCTCTATTTAGAGGCAATAGGGTTGCATTAAGAACTGCCTCCCCAGCTGCTCAACCAACAATATCATTGCAAAGGCATTTGGTCTTAAAAACACAGTAGTTAACCTGGAACTTTATATAAATACAGTGTTTACTACTGAAGCACTCTTATTACTGGAATGCTTAAGACATATTGTAATTATAGTCAGTTCTGATGCATATGGGAAAAGTGAGTGAAAACATTTTGATGATTGTCAATCAAGAATGAATATACCACAAGGCATGTCTCAGAGAGTCGCAATAGTTATTAATGAAGTTTTTTTCATTCATAGACGCAGTTTTATTTCTATTCATTTTAAGTTAAGAAATAAGAAAGACACGTTCTGACAATTATCATTCATTCATAAATTGATTTTGTGGTAGTCAATATTTTCATTAAGTTCTCTTTGATTGGCTACCAATTTACAACTATATTTATAAAATCAAATACCTTCATTCATAAATTCAGAATTGGCCAATACTAACTTATTTCTATTTGAGGACATTCGTTGATCCTTTACTGATATTTTTATTATATACTAGCAGTATAGCCCGGCGTTGCTCGGATGTAATGAAAGCTTTAAAACTAATCCATGGTCCTGGAGATCAGACTCTTTGGATATTGGCACAAAAGACCAAAATGTTTCCAGTTAAAGCGAAACCATAGACTGAAAGAAAAATGAATGGATGTAAGTCAAATTTTGATTTCCTGGTATCGATTTATACATATATATATATATATTATCAATTTTCTACACTATTGTAAGAACTGCAACCTTGAAACTTCTGAATATCATTTCTTATGTCTTTGTCTATGAGTGTATTAAATTTGATCAAAATCGGACCACTCCTTCTATAAACCAATTTTTTTGATTATCGATTTTTGATATTTATCGGGGGTACCTTGACACAAAACCTAGCTAAGAACACTTGCAAACGCTTATAGTACAACTGTGTAAATTTTCAAGAAAATCAGTTCAGCCATTTTGGAGTCTATAGCTAACAGACACACACACAGAGACAAAGTTCCATTTATAAATAAGTTTAGATGCTTTTAAGAAATAATAGCCGTTCATTTATGCACGTTTACTTGTTAGAATGAATTTGGTCCTATTTGGGACATATGGCCTTTTTGGTAAAAGCACTGGTTCAATGTGTAGAATTACTTAGACGTTGTGATTTCAATGCCTAGTTAAGGGAGGGCAAAAGTAAAAAGGCTTATCACAAGAATGCGTTAGAACTGACGTGACATATGAAGACATATGAAGCATCAAGAGAAGAATTAGCATGGAGTAGTATGTAGATTGAATAATGGGTTTGATTCAAAATGTATGCAAAGTTACAAACTATAACATATGCCTGAAGGGTACAATAGCCGAAATACTGTCACAGAACAAACAAGGTGGGAACACTAATCCAAGCAAATCAGGGTAGAATAATGGCAATTCATCATATCAAAAATTCAGACAAAACAACTTTAATACAAAGTACTAGAGAAAATCTTTAATGTTGTAACTCTAGGTATATGGTTAATGCTTATTTTATTTGGCCTTGTGTCAGACTTAACCAAACTCCCAACAGCTTACAAGTTTTATGTTGAATTATCAGAAAGTTTTCATCATCAGTTTGGTTGGCAGGTTGTAGATTGGAATGAGTGGAAAATATGAATATACATTTTGTATGTTAAAATAGGAATTTATTAAAAGAATCGAATAACAAGAATAAGTAGCAATTAAAAGTTCTATGAGAAGGTTAAGAGTATCAAGAGTTGTAGAAAATGTTCGTAGTAGTAATTTGTTGAAAAGAATTTACGTATACGTAGGTATGTATGTTTTAGCGTTTCTTAGATAGAAATGTCTTTGAATGGAGAAGAAGAAGTAAATTGAATCAGCACATGAGAAAGAAGGAGAAAGAGGACAAATGTCTGGGTCACTTGAAGCTTCTCCTGTTACATTTTAGTTGTGTCTCTCGCTTATAGTCCTTTAGATTTTTTGCACTGGATTGCAAAGTCTTTATGGTCTTGCAAATCACTCCCATTGGTCAGAAAATCAATTTAACATCTACTTGCGAAATCCAGTTTCGACTTTTCTTCTTTAAGCACATGGTCAATCCTTTTTCTATTTAGGGAAACCAGGATTTAATACATCATTGTGAATTTTTGTAAAAGTGAAGGTTGATTTTAATTCTTAATTTCCTATCCCACAATGTCAAAGATTGCAATATAAGCTCTGACAAAAAAAAAAAAAAAAGTTTACTAAAACATTAGTTTCATAAGTCCCAGAAATTCATATACTGAGGTCCTCAAGGGCACATGGTCCAGTGGATATCGGCACTGGTTAGTTCCAGTGACTTGACTCAAAGAATTATGATTTCAGTATCAGGTTACAACAGTGGTGAAGAAATAACTTAGAGAGTTAAGTTAAAGGGAGATAACTACATGGTTACCAAGAGTGTCATTGCATATGGAATAAGAATTATATACCCCAGTGATTAAAATAAAGGGTTCAGTTTGAAATTCCTAGCACCTGAAGACGGCTGGAGCATACATTGGATGAAATGTTACAATGATGATGAGATGTAAAAAATGTTAGAACAACTTTAAAAAAAATATTTGTTCTAAGATCAAATAAGAAAAAAAATGCAAGTTTTTGAAAAAGTCTGAAGAATTTCTGACCAAAATCAGTATTACTAAGAGACATCTCTTTTTCTATTTTGGTACCTCCAGTCAGTCTTATCTGTAGCCATATTTTTGTCATGGCCAATCACAAAAAGGCATATTGAAAAAATAAAGCAGAACAAAAACAGTAATAATCCTTATATGGTTACAGTCCAGGTTTGCCTACTTAATTCCAAAAGTGAACAAAAAAGTCATAGTCCAAAGCATTACAACCAAGACAAAAGATTACACTTTTCAACAATGTTTCTATACTAAAAATATTTATATAACAATTTTTGTTGGAGTTGTCTACATATTTCTGTCCAACAACAAAAAAATGAATTATAAAAAAGATACAATTTCCAAACCACAGAATATTTAAGACTAGTTTTATTTATTAGTAAACTCTCTCAATAGGCCTCATTTACATTTTCTGAAAGCTTCTCTAAAACAAAACCAAATCTTATAAAATAAAGTCATCTTAGTGTATTAGATGTTCGAAATAGCCACTATATTACTGATATCTTTATCATGACAATTCCTATTGAAAAATCTAGAGAACTATATATAATAATGTACATTTGGGCAGCAATCTTTCATTTAAACATGTTTTTTTAGAAACGACCAACAATGTAGATTTTCTTTTTTTTTTTTTTACTTTTGTTTAATGGCATATCAACCTCTGTGGGTTATTTAATGCCAAAAAGGAAGGTTTTTCAGATATTTTATGTTTTACACACAAATGCCCTTGAGAAAGGTATTACTCCATCCCTTCTCTCCAGTTATGGATTAATTAACAGGACAGATTGGGTTCTATAGCCTTGGTCGGCAACTTACTGTGAGATAATCTTCTGTCCAGTCAGTCATGTCTCTTTCGAGACATGGGCACCCAAAGCATGGTTCATGTATGGCACTTAACTGATATACTCAAATACAAGAAAAAAAAAGAAAATTTAATTTAAAGTTTACGTACATGTAGTCACATCAACATCACTTAAGTCTGATGATATCCTTAAGGACGAAAATGTAATGTATCGTATGAAAAAAATCTTTCGACTTATATATATTCAGTATGGATGTGCGTTGTGGTGCAGTGAATATCAGCTTGGAATGAGAAATTGTAGTGCTGAGCTCAAATTCCAGTTGAATACATTGCATTCACTTACGCATAAATATCCCTTGAAAAGTATTAATTCATCACTTCTCTCTCCAGCTATGGGTTAAATAACAGGACAGATTGAGTTCTATAGCCTTGGTTGGCAATCAGTCTACCACAGAAAGTCTTTTGAACAAAAGTAGAGGTTTATCCCTTGTTTCTTGTTTAGGATTGGGTTTCCAGTTCCTTCTAAAGTCTACTTCAACACTTTACTCCTAATATCTCTGCCTGAATTGGTATAGAGAAATTCACCTCTCACCTGGTTCACACTCCTCATTGGACTTGTCAATAGATGGAGAGGTTTATCTCTTGTTTCCTGTTTAGTATTGGGTTTTCAGTTTCTTTTAAAATCTACTTTAACTTTATACTTTTAATGCCTCCACCTCAACTTGGAAATTTTATTTACTAATTATTCATTTTTATTTTCTCCTCAAAATTGTGATTACATATTGTTATGTATTGATGTTATATGATTAATGTTGGGTTTTCTCGTTAGTCTCACCCACTTTCTCCTCTATATAAATGATCTGAACACCGTGAAATCTTCAGTGAATATCTGTATGGATAACACAGTAGTTTTTGGTGCACCTTCAAAAATCTGGATGATTAGAACCAGCAGCCCATCTCTCCTCTGAGTTAACATTGGTAGCTCAATGGTGAAAGGACCGAACTAGTAACATTCCATTATAACTGAGCAAACCCTGAACCTTCACCTACTATGATGGATGGGTGTGAGCTCTCAAGTTGGCTCCTGAATATCTGTTGAGATTCAGGCTCACCCCAAACCTAAAATCTAATTCATATATTTATGATCTATTGCTAAAGATGCTGGAGAAAGAATTGGTTCATTGTACCACTCCATTCAGTCAGTTAAGTGCCATACATGATGCACGATTTGGGTGATCATGTCTCAAAAGAGACATGACTGACTGGGCAGAAGATTATCCCGCAGTAGGTTGCCATTGCTTTCTGCGGTAGACTGGTTGCCAGCCAAGGCTTTAGAATCCAATATGTCCTATTATGTAACCAATAACTGGAGGGAAGAGACGGATTAAATACCTTTCTCAAGGGTATTTTCACATAAATGAATACAGTGAATTCAACTGGAATTTGAACTCAGTACCTCGATTTGTCATTCCTAGTCAATAACCACTGCACCACAAACACCACTCTATTAATTATCTGATTCCTCATACTATGTTATATCATTACAAGTGTCAGATCAGACCAACAATGGAGTATAGCTGCCATACCTGGGCAGGAGCTTCCCAGTTGTCATTTGCTAAAATAAGAGTTCAAAATTATCTACACAGCCTTGTGGGTGATGAGTTATTTTCCGCCTTACAAACTCTTTCTCCATAGATGAAACATTGCAAGCCTCTACTGCTATTTTCATGGAAAGCATTTTTGTGGTGCTGAAAATGAAAAATCAGTAAGCCAAGTTTGAATTCCAGTTGAATTCATTGCATTCACTTATGCACAAATACCCTTGGGAAAGGTATTAATCTGTCTCTTCCTCCCAGCTATGGGTTAAATAACAGGACAGATTATGTTCTACAGCCTTGGTTGGTAACCAGTCTATTGCAGAAAATAATGGCAACTTACTGTGAAAAGATTTGCTCAGTCAGTCATGTCTCTTTCCAGACATGATCACCCAAGCATGTATCACGTATGGCACTTAACTAACTGAAGCATTCTGAAGAGCTAAATTCTTTGATTCTACCAGCCCTGACTTTTGCTGCTTAGACCCACCATACCACATACACAAGAGTGAATCATCCTCATTCCCTTCATAAGAAGTAACTGCCAATCAAACAGCTTTATCCTTAGGATTGCTACCTTTCAGGAGTTTGTTCCAAAAGATGATTTTTGGAACAGACTCCTGAAAGGATATTTTCTTGATCACTATCATCTTGACCTTCTAAAGTCTAGAGTTAACTGCTATTCTTTTTACATAAGGCTAAAAATGCAGTTTGTGAGCTTTTCATATGCTCATAGAACACCATACAGTATCCCTCTACTTTGAGTGGCTCTTGGACCAAATATTGGATGAATACAATATAAAAAAAAATCTCTCAGCTTTCAGTGGCATAAAAACTTGATACTTTTTGAAAAACTCTTGAATGCTTACGATGGTGGAACAAATTTTTGGCAGGATGTTTTCCTCATCACTAAAATCTTGACCTCTTCAAGTCTAGGGTTACCCGTTATCCTTTTCTGGATTGGCCTATAAACTGCATTTTTGGCTCTTCTCATGATCATACAATACTGTTATATTGCATGTACAGAATTATGGTGGAATAAATACGAACAACGGAATTGTAGTAAATTGGTATATTACCAGGAAGAGTAGTATTTACAAAGGAGGTCATTAGTAGAATATAGGAACAAGGGTTTAGTAGCACGTATTGTCGTGAGATGTAAGAGTCTGACCAATTGCACATTTCCAGTTCACTACCGGAAATACTCGACTGACTTGTTACTTGGCTGACTTCCGAGGTCTTCTTTGAGGTATCGTCACTACTACTTTATGTAGTGCTAGGAACAGTCCATTATTGTAGACACAGGTGGAGAGCGCCCCAACAAATACCATGCAGTAACCTTCTAATTTGAGTATGCCTTCTTTTAATGATACAGAGAAGATTAGCATGGCCTCGTGCACAGATGACACGCAAATTTGTGAAGCATTCCATATTCACATGCGGATGTGTGTTGTGGTGCAGTGGATATCGACTTGGAACAACAAATCAGGGTGCCAAGTTCAAATTCCAGTTGAATTCCTTGCATTCACTTACACACAAATACCCTTGGGAAAGGTATTAATCCATCTCTTCCCTTCAGTTATGGGTTATGTAACACAACAGATTGGGTTCCGTATGCATGGTTGGCAACCCCTCTACCATGGAAAGTAATGGCAACCTACTGCGGGATAATCTTCTCTTCAGTCAGTCATGTCTCTTTTGAGACATGATTGCCCAAAGTGTGTATCACATATGGCACTTAACTAACTTTTTAGGATGCAGGCGATCATGGCCCTCTACATTTTCCTGTCCTTGGTAGCTCTTAATATATTTGTCTTGTTATTTTTCCCAAACTTTGCTCTGCCATCCATTTGCTTAATCTCATCAAGTATGTCACTTGCTGTTTTTTTCTAGTCCTCGTTTCCCTCCATCCATCCTGATGGGTTTAAAAAAATCATCTCTGATGATAACTCAGGTGAGTCAAAAGCTTGAATACAATATCAATTTTGGCTTTTTTTATGCATTAGCAATAGCTACATTTGCAAAATGTTTTGAATTTTGTTTTATAGCATGCTAGCAGTATAGCCTGGTATTGCTGGGGTGTAACGAAAGCTTTAAAACTAATCCATGGTCCTGGAGCTCAGACTCTTTGGATGTTGGAACGAAAGACTAAAAAGCAATAGTTGTTTCCAGTTAAAGCGAAACTGTAGACTGAAAGAAAAATGAATGGATGTAAGTCAAATTTTGATTTCCTGGTATCGATATCATCGTAAACTGAATTTTGAAGGCTAACTAAGTCCTCTGAGTAAATAGTATCATGGCTGAGACTAAGAACTAGAATTATAACTACTTAGAGCTAAAACTGAAGCAAAAACTAAAATAAAAGGGCTGAAAAAATACCGACATACAGGCAGATAAACAGACACATACACAAACATCTTGCCTTTTATATATATATTATTGATTTTCTGCACTATTGTAAGAACTGCAACCTTGAAACTTCTGAATATTGTTTCTTATGTCTATGTCTATGAGTGTATCAAATTTGATTAAAATCAGACCACTCCTTCTATAACCTGATTTTTTTTTATTTTTCGATATTTATTGGGGGTACCTCGACACAAAACCTAGCTAAGAACACTCGCAGATGCTTATAGTACAACTGTGTAAATTTTCAAGAAAATCGGTTCAGCCATTTTGGAGTCTATAGATAACGGACATACACACACAGACAAAGTTCCATTTATAAGTAAGTTTAGATCAACCTCTGTGGGTCATTTAATGCCAAAAAATCAAGGTTTTAAGGTATTTTTTGTGTTCGGTTATAGTGAGAAGGTTGATTTAGTCAGATTTTTTATGAAAAATTTATTATCTTTTTTATTTTAGAAAACTGAAGATATCTTTTAGTTTCGTATTAAAAACGTATTGCTGGTAATTTTTTCCCTTCAAAAATTTATATTTTTCTATAAAATTTTATTTTTATACTTTCATAGTGTTTTGACCCCAGTTTGGGGGGTTAACTATTTGCCAATAGCTGGGACCCTAACAGGTGCTACCACTCCAGGTCAGGGTGAACCTGGGAACAACAGCAATTAAGAGGTGGTTCCATGCTCCTCACAACCTCTCAATCAGAGGCCTTGCTGCTGGATGCAGTTTACCATCATGCCCAGGACCATTTGCAAAATGTTATCTGCATACATGAAAAAGTGATCAATAAATTTAATAAGCATAGAATGTCTTTTCAATAAGATATTTTTAAATACGTACATACGTCTTACTTATAGCTACTGGTCAAATTAATGAACACAATATACAGGCTGATTTCTGGGGTGATGAGCTTTTATGATTTAACTTCAACTAATATCCTCATCTTTGTTGTTGCTATAAGAATATTTCATTGTGCTTTCCAGTTTTTTCAGGTGTTGATCTGGGTAAAATTCTGAAACCTGAAGAAGCCTGGAGAGTAAAATGGCTGAAATGTGATAACAACAGTAATGATGGGGATATTAGTCCTACTGTAAATGGAATTATTTTAATTTCCAGTCACTTAAATTTCTGGAGATCAAATTTAGATATTTTTATTCAGTAATTTATTTGAAGTTAGAAAATAGATAGAGATTGTCAAATTTTATTTTGACTATTATATTCCTTCACACATTTACTGCAGTGTTAGGTTTTAAATTAGTTGTCAATAAAATAAGAGATTTGGTGTCTTCATCTCTCAATAGAAGTACTACTTGAATTTGGTGTTTTTTTTAATATTCTTTTTATCCCAAGCAAGGCAATAAAGCAACTAAGACACAAAGATTTATGGAGTGTTTGAAAATATGGGAAAAGGAAAAAAATAATGAGAAGGAACAACAAAATAACAGAAATTAATATGACAGAAGATAACGATTGATTTTTCTAATTTTTTTGTTTTTTTACATAATCATTTCACCTCAAGCAAAGCAGTACTACCACTGGTGCACAGAGGGTTACATGAGATAAGAATAAAAAAAAAGAATAATAATGTACAGGTTTAACACTCTGGCTCCCATTAGTCAAATCCTGGTCACAGTGCCACCTTTAACACTCTCTAGCCCCTCAAGTTGAATACTGGTGATCACAGCACCATATATTTAACCCTTTCCGTCCCTGGGCGGTTATCCTGGTCACAGGACTGTATATCTAGCACTTCTACTCCACAGGCCTATCCCAGTCACCTAACTCTACCCTGGCCCCTCAACCTCCAGCATCTTCCTCTTCGGGTTGAGGTGTCTATTCAGTTTTAACTGAACTCAAGGGAAGGGGTTGGCCGTAGGTCCCTGAGCATCCGTAGGTCACTCAACCAGCTCACTGGTTTAAATCTGCTTTCTGCCCACATTATGATTATTACATCTAGAAAGCAGAAGTGCTATTCATTCACTGAAGATGCAGACACAGCTGGGGCAGCCAGTGTTAAAAATTTAGAATACAGCAAAAAGAAATAGAAAAAAAATAATGTCCATAGAAAGCCAAACAGACAACTGTTCGATGGTTGCACTGTTAATGCCTTTTTCTATTCTTTTCTTGTATATAAAAGAAAAAGGTTACAGAAATAAAGTTTTTTTTAGCATAACAACTCACACACTGGAGTCTAGACAGAGAGAGAGAGTGTGTATGGTTCACTTGTTAAATCGTCTCAGGAGATATATAACTCTTTTCAACAATGTTCTCCAAACTCAATTCTTCTCAAATAAAATGCTGGGACCACAATGTCTTGCAAACGTGCTGGTACAAACTATAGATGATGCAATTCCAATGTTATCAGGCTAGTGACGACATTAAGCTTTATATACTCAGCAGTTTTCAATGCAACCACTATAATAACGTTACTTCTCATAGTTCTTTGGCGACTATTAAATTTCAACAATCTGCAGCAAATTCAGGGTGACGCTTAAACTTTTCAAATCATAAATCTCCTTGTCGGGAACTCTCAATCCGATTTCTTCACAAAACATCAGTTTCACATAATCAGTTCATAATCTTCTTCTTCCTCTTCCTTATCCTCCTGTTGCCACTGCACAACAAATAAAAAATCTGCAACAAAGCCTTTGTCTGAAACAATAGGACCAAACGCAAGTAAAATATAAAATATATTTTACTCTCCTTTTTCATACAAAGACGTCTTCTGCTAGGAGGTTGATTGGTTTGAATTGTCAGCAACCTTACTCCAGGAGGGGGTGACCCATATGCTCACATGGTTCTGGTCTTTCTTGTCAGCACCCCTCTCATTGGAGAGACCTGATGACACACAACCATATGCTTCCACGGTCATCGTCTGACTCTTTTTACTTCAGCATTACGACATGCTTATATAGGAAACCTGGGGTTATAAGCCAGGCTATCCACATGCTTATCACAAGTGATCACGAGTGTTTGTTGCTACAGCCAAAAATCATGGGACCACCAAAGGTCGTTTTGCTTACAAAGGGTTATTTCAATTTCACTTGCAAAAAAATATTTTAATTTATTTCCACTGTTCTCTGATGGCCCAAATTAAATGGCACTCAACTCAGATTTCACCATTAGTAAACAAGATACATCTCAATGTTCCATTTATTCCAAAATCCTTTTTATCAAAAATTATTTTGTTTACCTCCATTGTTTTCTGATGACCCAAATATAACGGCCTAACTTTGGTTTAGATCAAATTTCGCGACCGGTAAACAATCATGCTAGTTTATTTCAATGTTCAATTTAATATTGCCATACTGGAAGTAGAAATTTTATTTAGAAAAATTCTTAATAAAAATTTAAAAAAAGAAACAAATAGCATGACGTTTCGGCCTTTTTCAGGTGCTAGGAATTTTTAACGTTTTAAATGTGTGTATGTGTTTGACTCTCTCTCTGTGACACAGGTGGTGCTGTAGAAAGCATAAGAGAAAGATGTGAATCAAGGAGATGAAAGATGACAAATGATGTTGCACTTGAACTCTTGGAGATTGCAGCTATGAGGAAAGCTAGTATATGGAAGAGAGTTCCACAGACAAGAAGTGGAAGAAAAACTGCTAGAGTAGAAGTGGTGGTTACATTTGACTGTAAAAAGTTTGGACCTAGTTGCCAATCTAGTAGCTCGAGTAAATCCATGTAGACTTGGCACCAGGGAGATAAGTTTGTCAGAGCAGAGGCCATAAAAATATTTGTAGAAAAGACAGATGGAAACTACATCACATTGGTGAGAAAGCGACTGAACTCGGGCTGTCAAATTGGGATCAATTACATTGCAGATCCTCCTTGGAATTTTGTTGAGAACCCTGAGGGGAATAGCAAAAGTAACCGACCAGATATGGCAACAGTATTCAATACATGGATGAATGGTAGATTTGTATATGTGTAAGATGGGTTCTGATGAGAAAAACCTTTCACTTGAGGTTGACTGAGAGAGCAAGGTCAAAGAGGTGCAGTGTATTGCTTTTGGTAAGACTATTTAATTGTAAAGTTGATGCGAAAGCAAGAGACCAGAAGAGAGTTCCATCAGTGAGAAGTGCAAGAGAAGAAAATGTTAGTATAGAGCTTATGGTTACATCTGGCCAAATCAAGTATAAAAATGTCCAGAGATGATAGCAAAAACTATTGATGGATTGATATGCCTATCACCCAATAGGGACACATTTCTAAGTAAAAAGTTAAGCAAAGATACTTCAAAAGTGTCAAGAGTAGAATTGGAAGAGAATTTCAAAGCAAACATGGCTGCTTTATCAGCAGATGTTAACACCTCAAATTGAGTGATGAGAGGAGAGATAGAAAACTTACTTTTAATTTAATGCACCTGTAGTAATGAGAACCAAACTTGTTAGACGCTATATGGTGCCTCATTTTATCAGCAAACAAAAACTTAGCCTCTTTGAGGACATGTTTACATTTATTTTAGGCATATACAAAGAGGCAACTTTTGTGATTGGAATTATCAGGCTGATACAGTGTAGCGAACAAAACAAGATCTAGATTTAAAATTCAAATGCTAAGCACTGACTCATTGATTGTGTTAGAAAAAAAAGATTAATTACAAACTTTGCTTAGCACACACGCAAAAGCTTGTGAATCCAATACAAAACTCGTGAAATTTCACACCTTGATGCAAAATGTTTTACACCCAATAGAAAGCTAAGAAACATCTAAAAACAAAGTTCAAGTAATCTCAAATTCTCAGAAAGAAATTCTTTTACGGAACCTTTTCTTGAGCCAACACAAGTTTGTTATTCAATGAAAAGGCTGGAATCACATCCGAGAGTGAATTCATAAATGACCTTTTCAAGCCCCATAACAATAAAAGATGGGCAAGTTCGCTTGTCGCCAGAGAGAAGATGATGAGCATATTAACACGTCCCTTGACAAATGTCAAGCGATCATTATTATTATTATCTCTCTTTCTCTCTCTATATCATTTACCCATCTGTCTCTTATACTTGGTAACCAATCAAAACCATTTAAGACTGAGCGATTACTTCAAAGACATTCCTACCCAACGTTCATGCATACATGCACAAAAGTTACTACTAGAAACTCTTGATACCCTTAACTCCTTACTACTGTCTCCCATGGAACATTTAGCTTCTACTAATTCATGCTATTCTTTTCCATTAATAAATTTCTATTTAAGCATACAAAAATTATACTTTTATTCTTCTACTAATCTACCTTTTAATAACCTGATAATTCTAATAAAAACTAAGTTTTAGGAAGTTTGGTTATGTTTGACACAAGGCCAATTTAATAAACATAAAGCATCTCCCTACTTCTACAACAGCAAGAAAAAGTGATTCCTGTGGGTGAACAGGCATTTGTGAATTAAAAGAAATAGTGTGAATCAGTTAATAAAAAATTACTACTTTTTATAAATTCTTGCCAGTTGGAATGAGTCCCTGTATTTACGTGTATTGAAAGCAATCAAGTTAAAGGTGTTAGAAACATAACCTAAACTCTTGATAATTTCACACCTTCATTCTTGGTGTGATATATTTGTAATGTCCTGCAATATTCCTTTCATATGATATTTAAGACAAGCTCTTGGCATAGTATAAATATTTTCAATGAATAGGTCCCAAGTTTTTTTTTTTTAATCATATCACTCCAAGCAAGGTGAAAACGCCACTGATGTGCAGGGGGCTACATAAGAGTGAAAAGACTGGAAAAGAGAAAAACTGGAAACCACATCCTAAACAGGAAACAAGGGATGAGCCTCTTCACCTGTTCAATAGACATGGGTGGAGTGTGAACCGGGCGATAGTTTAGTCTATCTACTCCAATTGAAAAAAAAATAAATAAATAAAAAAAAAAAAAAGAGAGTGAAAAGATTGGAAAAGAGAAAAATCAGAAACCACAACCTAAACAGGAAACAAGGGATAAGCCTCTTCACCTGTTCAATAGACGTGGGTGGAGTGTGAACCGGGCAATAGTTTAGTCTCTATGAGATAAAGAGTTGTAAATTGTTCCAGTTGAAGAAGAGGTGGAAAAGATTCAACTAAATACTAAAGTTAGCCTTTCACTGTCTGAGCATGTGAAAGAACAAAATAGCTGAAGAGGAGAAATCAAAACAACAAAGATGAGGATAATGATCAAATTACAGCAATAGTATAAGTCCAGATGATATGCTAGCAAAAATGTAATGATCAAAACAAAGTCCAGATAACAGCTAGAACTCTTGTTGTTGTTGTTAAAAACAAAACCATATTTAAAATTTTGGCATGATTTATTATAAAATTTTTCTAAGCAAAAAATTCTATTAAGCATTGACTTTTTCACTGAAAGCAAGAAATAAAATATTAACTTGCTTTTTTTTTTTCGGTTTAAATACAAACCCCACCAGAGAAAAAACACAAGAAAATGATTTCATCTGATCATTTCAATAAATTTAACCTAATAACAAATTTTTGTTCAAATCTGTTTAAAAGGGTCCTTATATTAAAAAAAAAATATTCAAAAGTTCTACAAGATAATTGTATTGAACACTTTTTAATACAACTGTGTATTGGCCTAATTCAATTAGGACCAAAGAGTAAGCAATTAAATAATTATATATATATATAAACGTGATTATATATAGTTATACTTGTCTTGAAAACTTTTGAAGGAAAGAAAAAATGGTTTAAAAAAAAAAAAAGAAAAAAGAAAGAGCTTAGGACATGAAAGTTTGTCTATTATATATATATATATATATATATATATATATATATATATATATATTAAAATACTTTAATCTAAACGGAAAAGTAGGAAGGTAAATCCCAAAACCTGATCCTAATTAATATTAAATTTTAATATTAAAAGATGATACAAGAGGAGAGCTCAATGTAATTAAAATTACAGAGCTAATATAAAATAAAATAAATTTTCAATATTCAAAATTGTTGAATGATCATTTCAACATGAAATCCCTAAAAGAGATTTCACATCTCATCAGCAACAGTACATATTTCAAAATGAAAATAAAAATAAAAAGAGAAATAAAAAATTAAATAAAAAAGAAATAAAAAGGGAAGGGGTTAAAGGGAAGGAATAAGAAGTGGTGTTAAAGCTAGACAAAGCCAAATTTTTCATTTTTTCACTTACAACTCTATTTTTAGATTTTACTTTTAGATAGACATTATTTGCTTCTGAATTTTTTGTGATGTAAATTTCTCAAATCTTAACAGTCATTTTTTATTTCTTTTTTATTTAATTTTTTATTTCTCTTTTTTATTTTTATTTTGAAATATGTTCTGTTGCTGATGAGATGTGAAATCTCTCTTAGGAATTCCATTTTTAAATGATCATTCAACAATTTTGAATATTGAAAATTTATATATATATATACACACCCTTGTGCAAATTAACTGAAACAAAATGAATAATGTCTTCTTAGGATTTTTTACACTTTCCTTGATCATGTATATGTCGTCTCTTGGCACTGTTTCTCTCTCTCCCTCTCTATATATATATATATATGCTTAGAAAAAGTTTAATTATCTTGTAAAAAATAAATAAGATAACAAAAGAAACAGGAATAATTCAAGATGAAAACTAGGAAGAAACTGAAAATCTAGAAAGTAAAAGCCAAAAAGCTAAAAAAAAAAGTTACTAAGTTGGAGGTGAAATGTCAATAAAGCATTTTGATATTTCTGTACATAAGACAATTCTGCAATGATAAAAATGTACATATATCTATTCACTTCAATAGAGAGTCGCATCCTCATGCATGCAAAACCATGCAGGTATTGACATTCACATTCACAAGTACCATGTGAAGAAACGCACATCTGTGATATGTATCTATGCATGCAAAAAAACTTTCCTTATAGAAACAAAAACAGCCAATAATATTGTCATTATTATACATGATTTTAAAATTAACTTCTTCATTTGGGTAAAAAAGATAGAATCTTTCAGAATGAAACGTGATGAAGAAGAATAAAAAAAAGAAAAGATCATGGAAAAGAGAAAAGCAATTTGTCAAAAGAGATTTGGTCCGATTCTTCTGTTTTTTTGCTACAACTTTTCCCCCACCCATTTATCAGTTCATCAAGTACAAAGTTTTCCACTCAAAATTCTCAATCATTTTTGACAGGAGGAAAAAAATAACAAAAAAAAAAAAAAAAAAAAAAAAACACTTTTTGGTATTTCAGTAAATGAAAGTACAAAATCCTACCAGAGGATTTCTTTAAATTTTTATCACTTATTTGTTACGTGCTCCTTAAATATGGCACTGATCAGTTGAAAGCTTTCAATGAAAGAGTGACGTTTCTGCACCAAATTCAAGGCTAATTTATTTAAAGTCTATTTTTGCTGATATATTATTAATTATTTTTATTATTAAAAGTTTAGACAGGAGGAGAGTGAAGAGAAAGACGAACCAGTTACAGGGGGATGTCAAAGAAAGGGCAAGAGAAGGATGGGAACGCAGGTGTGAAGATAGTTGCGAAGGTAGAGAGAAAGGAAAAGATATATAGAGTGATTTAGAAAGAACTGGTGTCAAGTGGATAAGAGATGGATATTGACATTGCATTTAAATTTCTGTAGGTTGTAGCAGTCAGGAAAGCAAGTATATGGAGAGATATTCCAAAGGCGAGAAGTGTGAGAAAAGAAGCTACTGGAGTAGAATTGTCACCTGCATTTGGTTGATTTAACTGTAAATGGGTAGGGCCTTGTTGCCAGTCTGGTTGCACGAGTAAACTCTTATGGCGGGGGCACCAGTGACTTAAGTTCATCGGAGTAGAAACCATAAAAATATTTATAGAATAGACAGAGGGAAGCCACATCCAGCCTGTGAGAAAGTGTCTGGAGTTGAGACGTTTTCTTGTCATCATGTGTTGTGAACTTTACTTCCCACCATTGAAATACAGAGGGAATGAGGGTGATTTGCTATAAAGTGAGTGATATGCCAGGTACTAGTCTTGAATGTTAAAACTGGTGTAATCAAAGAACATGGATTAACTGAGCTGTTTCCATGGAAGTAGCTATAGAACAGTGAGTGACTCACCAATTCTGCCTGGAAGAGAGTTTGGTTTCATGAGTTTTGTTTAACGGCAAATCAACTTTCGAGGGTTATTTAATGACAAAAATGTGGGGTTTTAAGGTATTTTTAATGTTCGGTTATAGTGAGAAGGTTGATTTAGTCAAATTTTAATGAAAAATTTTATTTTTTTTATTTTAGAAACCTGAAAATGTTTTCTAGTTTTGGACCTGAGAACAACAGCAATTAAGAGGTGGTTCCATGCTTCTGGATGCATTTTACAATCATGTGTATGTATATATATATATATATATATAGAGAGAGAGAGAGAGTGAGCGAAATAATTTGTCACCCACAAGAAATCTGAAATACTTTTGAACTCTATTGAAACTGGAATGTGAGCATCCAAATATTACAACAGTACTTCATTATCGGCCGGATCTGGCTCTTGTAAAAGTAGAGTATACCATGAAGAGTCAGGCCCTTACTGGAGCTGTTCATAGAGCTGACCATTTTACTTGCATCTTTTGTGATGAATCGTATTTACATGTTCCACTTGAGGTCAGGTGTGCATCTCTCAAAGCACAGAGCCTTCCTGAGAAAACATCCACTCAGTATGATTGGTTGTAGATCAGGGTTAGAGGAACAGTGATTGAATGTAACTAGTTTGGTTTTTGAGGCAATGAATATAACCTACCAGTCTTCTCCCCCATTGTGAAGTTAGCATTAGATCAGAGAAGAGATCAGTTGTCAATCATTGATCATGAAGAGTTTTAGTGGTGCACATTTATAGACGTTTACAAATGATCGGAGAATATTCTTAGGTAGATCATTTAAGTGTTGGTCCAAGAAGTGATCCCTGGAAGATGGCTGCGTTGACCATCAGTTTGAAATTTTCTCAATAATTTTCAGTTCAAGATTGGTGGATAAGGTATTTTTTATCATGAGGTTGCTTCTTCTTTTATGTGCCATGTCCCTTCAGGACATAGGCAATCATGGCCTTCCACATCTCTTCATCCCTTGTCACTCTTATTACCTCTTATGCTATCCCACTTAATCCCTGCTCTACCATCTGCTCAATTTCATCAAGTATGTCATGAGTTGCTTTCTCTGGTCTCGCTTCCCTTCTGTCTGTCCCTTGAGCATCAGGTTCTCTAAACCCTCCTTCCTCATTCTTATTTTTTTATGTGCCTTGAACTTTTAGGACGTAGGCTATCATGGCCTTCCTCGTCTCCCTATCCCAAGTGGCTCTTAGCACACTTTCTCCTGTCACATCTTGCAAACCCCGTTCTGTCATCCACCTGCTTAGGCCCTTCAAATATGTTATCCACTGCTTTCCTCTGTCTCTTTTTCCTTCTATCTGGCCTGTTAGTGTCAGGTTCTTCAAGCCCTCCTTCCTCATTGCATGTCTCATACATATCCCAAAAACTTCAGTTGTCTTTCCCTGATATTAAATATCAGTTTCTCTCTCGTATCCATCCTCTTTAAAACCTCGTTGTTTCACAAGTTGGGTTACCATAACTTTAATATTACAGATTGGGCACCTATTGGCTAGAATGAAAGTGTTTTGTTTTTTTTTCAGATATTTGAAATGTTACATATTTTATGTGTGCCATGGCTTTTCAGACATGAGTGCCAGATAGCTTTATAAATCCATTTTTATAAGCCTTTTTTACGTAGTCTGAAAGAAAAATCTTGACTGTTGATAAAGAACAAGCAGAGATCAAAGTAGATTGATTCTGGAAACTGCATTTGATAAAAATCAAACAATTGGCTTCAACCACTGACAGATATTGGCATATATTTACTTTATATCATTTTAGCTTTCATCAAGACCACTTTAATATAAAAAAATGACAAAAAAAGCTGCCTTTGGCATTTCTTTTCTAAATTTCCATTAATATCATCACATTAAATAATATGTATACAATGTCAGGTCATTTTAATGGAGTCATTGGTACCATGTAAATCACTATTACCTGCTGCATGGTCAAGTCGTCAGTCAGTAAACCTGGTTTCAGATTTGAATTTTTCTCAGCTTGTATGAATGTTTTTACAGAAGTTCTTTGTAATGAAAATATTTTGGAATGCAGTTTGATTTCTTAAAACAAAAAAAAAACAAAAAAAAAATGGAGGATATATGAATTAATGTCAGGAAAATATTCTTTCATTTTGTTTGGTTTGTTCATTTGTTTGGTGGTATATAAACCTTTATGAGTAATTTATTCATTCATGCTGATTTCAAAATATTTTGAACACATTTGTATGCCTTCAACTACAGAAGAAATGTATTATTAGTCATTTTACTATATTTTTATACTTTCATAGTGTTTTGATCCCAGTTTGAGGGTTTACTATTTTCTCATATCTGGGATCCTAACAGGTGCTATCACCCTGAGTCAGAGTGGACCTTGGGACAACAGCAATTAAGAGGTGGGTTCACACTCCTGAAAACCTTACCCAGGTCACATATAGAAGAAGAAATCTGGAGACAGTGAAGATTGTTGAAAATTTATTGAGCTAGAATAAACGTCATTTTCTGACAACATTTCTACTTCATTTGAGAAGACTGGATAAAGTCATTTCTATCATATAAGGATATCTGAATTTCACTTGACCAGGGAATCACTTATCTCTATGGAAATCTAGCTGAACAGATTGAGAGACTGTGAGTGAAATATTCATCTATTCAGAACTATTTTGGGTAATGGGTATTTTTATTACATAAATATTGACACGAACATCGGCATTTGAGATTCTGGCCGTAATGGTTCCCAAGCATTAACACGCAACAGAGAACATCTTTTAAGTATATTTACTTACATGACAATGACCCATAACTTTTATGGGTGTTCAAACAGAAACAAAAATTTCAATTTTCAGAATCAGATCATGTCACATTTAATATATATGATAAAATAAGGAAGAAAGAATGTGGTACTATGGACACCAAACTGGGGGAAATTTGAAGATACCAGTGAGGAAATAATTACACTACCTACTAAATAAAAAAATATCATACGTTGCACACTTGCCAAAACTAACCCTGATATTGATACACTGGTGCACAAGAAGCAGCATCACCCTTCTCACTAATTTAATTCTGAAGTAGAAGAGCAAACAAAAGTCCTTTTACTTGTTACGAACCGCTCTCTATGGCTATGCTTAGTTGTTACTAACTGTTCTCTATCCACTTTACTCTGTAACTATAAGTTTATCAGTATATTTGTACATTTGAAAAATAAATTAGTAAATAGTCTCAGTGTGTTTTAACTACTCTTTCTCTCATACACATGAAGTGGGAAATCTGGATGGTTGAACTGGGTGTAGAGGGAAATGTCAGAAAAAAGTTTGGGAACCACTGGTCTATATTAACTAAAATACTTTTGAGTGAGGAGATTTCTGATCTGCCCTTGGCTGGAGACAGACAGGTCTGTCAAGCAGTTCCAAAACTACCACCTCCTATTGCTAGCCACTGTGTTAAGATGAGTAGTTTGACGAGGAGTTGGTAAGTGGAAGAGTTGATATAGCAGAACTTGTCCCAAGCATTACCTACCTACCCACCTATCTACCAACCTACATGAGCAGATGGAGCCCTGAATAAAACGGCTACATATAATATGGGAAATAGAGTGCATGTTCTCATTTCTTTTAGTAGTGTTTGTCTTTAATCAGGATGTGCTTTGTAGTGCAGTGGATATCGGCTTGGAACGAGAAATCATAGAGCCGAGTTTGAATTCCAGTTGAATACCTTGCATTCACTTATGCGCAAATACCCTTGGGAAAGGTATTAATTTGTCTCTTCCCTCCAGTTATGGGTTAAATAGTAGGACAGATTGGGTTCTATAGCCTTGGTCGGCAACCAGTCTACTACAGAAAGCAATGGCAACCTACTGCGGGATAATCTTCTGCCCAGTCAGTCGTGTCTCTTTCGAGACATGATCGCCCAAGCGTTTATCACGTATGGCACTTAACTGATTGTCTTTAATCATTCTGTTTTGTAAGTATGCAGCATTCCTCAACTTGATGCAAAATGATGAGATCTAGAATCAGAATGCAATGTGGGGGGTAATCATTGGCTGGTAGATAGAAAGTAGGAGCGAGTTCATGTTATATGTATCATGTATAATAAAGCAATAGATGAACATTTTTAAATGTAGAAAAAACATATGCTTGTTATATGTGTGCCATATGTAATAAAAGCAACAGATGCTTATTTTAAATGTATGTATGTATGTATGTATGTATGCAGCCTTTGAGAGTTGAAAAAGAAATCACTCGACCAGCGGTCGAGAGTAAGGGAAAATTTACTTGCGCCCAAATCATTTTATTCAACTGACTCCATTTTCTTAATAAGTTGCCTTACGTAAACATAATGTGAATCACTGATGGAAAACAAAAAAGGAAATTTTAATTAAAATTTCAAATGTGTTAGAAAAGACTTAAAAATTTTTTTAAAATAGTTACATAATTTGAGTTTATAATAGCATCAACATTTTGATGATAAAACTTTGATTTTGTTAAGTTTGAGCCTTTTTAACATCATGATATGTTGTTTTTTTTTGTTTTGTTTTTTGGCAATTGAGTGGAGGTACCTAAATTCATAGTTTCTTTCTTCTGTTTAACTACAACCTTCATCTCATCTCATAGATGATAAAAAAATAACAAATCTGATTTTCTCAATGATTTTCTATAAAAAAATTACTTGTATAATTTTGTTTTTTGGTGTGTGATTGAAATAAGTATATGTATTATTTTTTTTATTTCTTTCAAATGTATGTTTTTACATTTTGTAACCGGGGAGTCAAGGATAAATTTTCTAAAAATCTGTGAGCATCTTTCATCTGGGCAACAGAGACATTTTGGCTCCACTCTGGAAGCATTAATTAAATGAATGTTTACACTGACCAGGACAATAAAAGGTCATTGTAGGTCATTCTAAGTAACTTGTGAATCTTCAATAGCATGCTTTTGGGTTATAAAAGGAATCAGATTTCTTTTTTTTCATTGCAAAATTTTTAATCGATCGCAGGTGAGTAAAGCAATAAACTTTAATCGCCCAATTAAGTTTTTAATCGATGCAAAAATAATGCAGGCATCAAGCATATTTAAACTATAGACAAATTTTTAAATTACGTGTATAAGAAGAATCATAGGTGGCTTAATGTATGAAAGTATTTTTATGTTGGTGAAAGACAAAATGAAATACATTTCCATTCAAAATTGTAGTGAAATAATGTATACAAGTATCAAACAATGTACAATTTTCTTTTTAAAATGTATGTATGAGAGAATCATGTGTGAATGTGGTAAAGTTAGTATGTGTGTTATATCAGAAAGGAATTAGAAATTTGGGAAGGTATTGTGTATTTCTATGAGTCCTGTGTTGTTTGTTTCTCATTGGCCAGGTAGATCACACATGTTTATGTCTTCCAGTATATATATAAACGATTCAAATTTTCAAAAATCAGATGGTCATTTCAACAAGTGAATTTAATATTTGTCTCATCAGTGAGAACAAAACATCATGGGAAAATAAAATGTGATAAAAACAATTTTACTCTATCATGGAAGAAAGAGACAACTTTAAAAGAGAAACAGAAAGAGGTTGTAATGGGAATATTTTTTTTAATCATTTCACTCCAAGCAAGGCAATAAGCCCACTAGGATGCAAAGGGTTACTGAGTGTTCAAGAAAATGAGAAAAACTAATATTAAGGTTGATTGGTTGTTTCGTTTTTATGGCAAATCAACCTCGGCAGGTCATTTATTGCCAACTAAACTTTATTTATTTATTGCTGGTAATACCTTTTTCTTTCAACAATTTATTGTTGTTTATGTAAGTTTTTGTGTCTAATACATTTTTCTTTTCGAGTATCAAGATTCATTGGGATTTGTTTTTAAGGGCAGGGTCCCCAAGTCCTACCCTTGTTATTTAACCCATAGCTGGAGGGAAGGGATGGATTAATACCTTTCCCAAGGGTACCAGTGCTTAAGTGAATGCAGGGTATTCAACTGGAATTTGAACTCGGCTCACCGATTTCTCTTTCCAAGCCAATATCCACTGCTCTACAACGCACATCCGTCACTATACGCTTACAGCCCCTGGTATTACCAAGCGGTCACCCATCTAAGTACTGACCAAGCTCAATGTTGCTTAACTTCGGTGATTGAGTAATATTAAGGAGAAAGCACACTAAAAGAACAGAAATTAAGAAGACAGGAGATAACTGTCGACATTGCATTTATATTTATGAAGTTCAAAGTTGAGTGAAAAACAAGAAGCTGGAAGAGATTTCCTAAAGTGAAAAGTGAAAGAGAAACTGTTAGCATAGAACTTGCAGTTACATCCAGCCATTTAAACAGTAAAATGATGAGACCTAGCTGCCAATCTAGTACTGCACTTAGATTCATAAAGTCTAGGTACCATAGCAGCTAGTTCATTAGAACATTTATGATAAAAATATGTATTGCAAAGGTTCAGGGAATCTAAATTATGGGAGTGAGAAAGAGACTGGAGTTGAGATGCCATTGCAGATTCTTCTTTGGATTCTATCAAAAATCTCGATGTTTGCTTTGTTTAAAAAACATTTGTTTCAAGGACTTTTAGGTGGGAACTAGAATGCAATTTACATAGAACTGAAAACATCCACACTGAAGAATGCAGTGCAGAATCAATTCTTTGTACGATGTTCCTCATTTGCATAACCAGAAGTGTTGGTACACTAATGCAAATCATCTAATCAACCCTTTCTAATAATGATGGGATATATTAATTCTCTTCTCTAGAGGTCAAGTCATCCCAACTATATATTTAGTGTCACACTGACATTTAAATGTTTTGCCTATTTTTAAAACTAGCCCCATTATATATGAATTTATTGCTGTTACACTCTTCATCATTATTTTATTACTAGTTTTATTTTATCATATTGTTACTGTTCATCATATTAAGAATTAATATTCTTTATGACAATTTTGTCAGCTTAATGTTTATTGAGCACACAAATATGGTGACCTTACATCAGAGTTAAGCTTAGTACATATCAACTTATAAATATTAACAAATCCTATTAGAATAAATAATCTAATTTTACCCCCAATGCACTTTTGCCTGTGAATTTTATCTCTTATATAATTAGTATGTAAAGTGTGCAATACAAAAAAAGAAAAAAAAGTAACACTTAAAAATTCCAGGTATTCAAATATCACCTGACAAGACACTCCTAACACCCAAAGTGGAAAGGTGCACTTGCTTCTGGCACAATCACATGGGAAAGCTCCAAATGACAACTATTGTGCTTCAAGATCCAATAAACACTGGGAGAAAATCTGAACTTATTTATAAATGGAACTTTGTGTGTGTGTGTGTGTGTGTCCATCCGTTATCTATAGACTCCGAAACGGCTGAATCGATTTTCTTGAAAATTTACACAGTTGTACTATAAGCGTCTGCAAGTGTTCTTAGCTAGGTTTGTGTTGAGGTACCCTCAATAAATATCGAAAATCGATAATCGAAAAAGTCGGGTTATAGAAGAAGTGGTCCAATTTTAATCAAATTTGATACACTCATAGACAAAGATATAATAAACAATATTCAGAAGTTTCAAGGTTGCAGTTCTTGCAATAGTGCAGAAAATCGATAATATATATATATATATATATATAAAAGGCAAGATGTTTGTGTGTGTATCTGTTTATCTGCCTGTATGTCTATTTTTTTCAGCCCTTTATTTTAGTTTTTGCTTTGGGTTTGGCTCAAAGTAGGTATAATTGTAGTTCTTAGTCTCAGCCATGATACCATTCACTCAGAGGACTTATTTAGCCTTCAAAATTCAGTTTATGATGAAAAAAACTTATTTGATATTGATACCAGGAAATCAAAATTTGACTTACATCCATTCATTTTTTTTTTCAGTCTACAGTTTTGCTTTAACTGGAAACAACTATTGCATTTTAGTCTTTCATGCCAATGTCCAAAGAGTCTGAGCTCCAGGACCATGGATTAGTTTTAAAGCTTTCATTACACCCGAGCAACGCCGGGTTATACTGCTAGTTAATTATATTTTTAGCTATTATATATCCGCTATTAATATATCAGGTTATTTTCGGATTAGCCAGCAAATAATTATGACAAAATGAAAATAAGCAGACAATAACTGCCTGTTATTTAGTATAAATATTTCTTATTATACAATGGATAACACTAGAATATTTATTGTAATCATTTATGATTAGTAATAATTGCTCCCTACATATGATCATTTATGATTAGTAATAATTGCTCCCTACATATGATCATTTATGATTAGTAATAATTGCTCCCTACATATGATCATTTATGATTAGTAATAATTGCTCCCTACATATGATCATTTATGATTAGTAATAATTGCTCCCTACATATGATCATTTATGATTGCAGACATGAAAAGGAAACTACAAGACCTCCTACAGAAGGTAGCTGAAGAGAGTGACAAGAAAAGACTACAAACTGCAAGAAAACCGAATGCATGGTCATCGGCAACAAGAGCCACCCAAAATGCCAAATACAGGTGGGGGACACTAGAATCAAGCAGGTACAAAAATTTAAATTCCTGGGAAGTGTTCTGACAGAAGACAAAGTATGACAGAGAGATCTGAAGGCAATTTGGTATAGTGAAGGATGTGTTCCTGAAGCTGAGTAAAGAATTAAGAGACAGGAAACTTTCATTAGAAACAAAGAAGAGAGTACTAGATTGCCATGTGATGTCAGTTCTTCAGTATGGCAGTAAATGGTGGACAATATCATCAGAGATGAAGGAAAAACTTGAAGCAATTGAAATGTGGTTCTCCAGAAGAATGCTGCGGATATCACGAACCGATCATGTAAGCAATGACGAGGTGTTGGAAAGAATGGAAACGAAAAGGAAATTAATAGTGAGCATCAGGAAGAGACAACTGAAGTTCCTGGAACATGCAATGAGGAAGGAGGGCTTGGAGAACCTGATACTAACAGGCCAGATAGAAGGAAAAAGAGACAGAGGAAGGCAGTGGATAACATATTTGAAGGGCCTGAGCAGGTGGATGACAGAACGGGGGGTTGCGAGATGTTACAAGAGAAAGAGCCACAAGAGATAGGGAGACATGGAAAGCCATGATCACCTACATCCTGAAAGAATAACTGCTTCCTATATCAGGCTATGATGATTGCATTTAAGCATGAAACAAACTGTTACCTGTGGGTATTGACGTCAATGTCCACTTTTATATTTACATATGCTCTGTCACTGATATTGAGCACTTTAACACATAAATACAGCATACCTTAAAACTATATATATATATATATTACACACAAAAAAATTCAAATTTTCTAAAATTGGATGACCATTTCAACAAGTTAACACTCATCTCATCAGTGAAAACAAACAAAACAGTATGGGAAAATAAATTGGTGTGTGTGTGTGTGTGTGAAAAACGGAAGTAGAAGTAGGGAAAAAGAAGTAAGGAAAAACTTGGCAGATCTTTGCTATCAGGACCTGTAGGTGTGCCACTTTGGGGACAGAAGCAAAAACAATAGAATAAATAAAATTACAAATTAAAATAATGCTTTATTTCCAAGCCATTTCCTTTGTATATATATATATATATATATATATATATTTGTGTATTTAGGCAGCAAATTTTCTTTAGACATGTCAGATTAAATGAATTGTTATTTTATTAAAAATAAGTAGGCACAATGTTTGCAATTTATTTAATCTCACACACACACACACATATATATATATATATATATATATATATATATATATATATATGATCTAATTTCTGTTTATAACAAGTACATGCTTGTAAAATAATAGTATAGAGTCTGTATTAGCACTGATTAATAACAGATTTTAATTTTTCATTGTTAAAAAGGAAAAACAATGCAGAAGTATAATTTCCACTGTAATTTGAAACTTAATGTGGGGTCTGCATTTTAAAAATCTGATAATTATCATATCAGCATTGAAGGAAAAGAAATGAAACATTACTATTTGATGCATTATATATATATATATATATATATATATATATATATATGTGTATGGATTGAAATCCAACAAGATGAATAGAATAAGTAAAAGACAGGTAGGAAAAATTGTCTTTAATCTAAAATGTTTCATTTTAACAAGCAGCTTTTTTCGTCTTTAAAAAATCTCTGAAGTAGCTTGTTAAAGTGAAATATGTTAGATTAAAGAAATTTTTTCTTACCCGTTCTTTCATATATATTATGCATCAATTAGTAATTTTTCATTTTTTTTCTTCAATGTTGATATGACTATCATCAAATCTTCTAACCCAGACCTCACACAATTAAGTTTCAAATTATATATATATATATATATATATATATATATATATATAGCCTTTGAGATTTCACTTGCCCAGTCAACTCAGTTGATTAAAAACATAATTGGGCAATTAAAGTTTATTGCTTTACTCACCTGCAGTTGATTAAAAATCTCGTAATGAAATGTGTCCCTTCAAATACAGAAAAAGGAAATCTGATTCTTTTTACAACCCAAAAGTATACCATTGACAATTCACAAGTTACTTAGAATGATCTACAATGAACTCTTTGGTGTTATGCATAGTACCTGATTTACATAGAAATGTGCGATGAAACAAAAGATAGTGACATCCCGCAATTATCAAAGCAAGATCTGACAAATGGAATTTCAATTGACAAGCTCCTGTCTCACTTTTATCATCCCAGTCAGTGTAAAAATTCCTTTAATTAACACTTCCAGAGTGAAGCCAAAATGTGTCTGTCACCCACATTAAAGACACGCACAGATTTTTAGAAGCTCATTTGGAAAAATATTATTCTTGACTCAACATCTATATTTCCTCCCTGCTTACAAAAAGTAAAAACAAACATTTAAAAGAAAGAAAAAAAAATATGTATACTTTTTCAACCATGCACCAAAAAATAATTTTTTTTAAATTTATACAAGTAATTTTTTTTTATAGAAAATCGTTGAGAAAATCAGATTTGTTATTTTTCATCAACTATGAGATGGAGGTTGTAGTCAAACAGAAAAAACAGTGAATTTAGGTACCTCCACTCAATTGCCAACAAAACAACATATCATGATGTTAAAAGGGAAACTACAAGACCTCCTACAGAAGGTAGCTGAACTTAATAAAAACAAAGTTTTATCATCAAAATGTTATATTATTATTAAGAGGAAAGATCAAATTTTGTTATTATTTTTAAAAAAATTTTAAATTCTTTCTAACACATTTGAAATTTTAATTAAAATTTCATTTTTTGTTTTCCGTCAGCGATTTAAGCTAGTGGTGGTCCAGTCGATATCGGCTCGGAACAAGAAATCGGAGAGCCGAGTTCGAATTCCAGCTGAATTCATTGCATTCACTTATGTGCAAATACCCTTGGGAAAGGTATTAATCCGTCTCTTTCTTCCAGTTATGGGTTAAATAACAGGACAGATTGGGTTCTATAGCCTTGGCTGGCAACCAGTCTACTGCAGAAAGCAATAGCAACCTCCTGCGGGATAATCTTTTGCCCAGTCAGTCATGTCTCTTTCGAGACATGATCGCCCAAGCGTGTTTCACGTATGGCACTTAACTGACTGATATGTAAGGCCACTACTAAGAAAATGGAGTCAGTCGAGTAAAATATTTTGGGGCGAGTCAATTCTCCCTCGCTCTCAACTGCTGGTCGAGTGATTTCTTTTTCAAATCTCAAAGGCTGTATATATATATATATATATGCACACACACACACACACACACACTCCTGTGCTACCAGTGAGGAACAAAACATATATTTATTAGTAGTATTATTGTACACACTAAGCACCATTTTATTACCACTGTTTGAAACTATATAGTATTTAGATTATTACAAAATCTTTTTTTACAGAAATAATTGCTTTCACAAAATAGAGATATCATTTAATGCAAAAATTATTAATTTTTCTTTTTCTTCTATCATGAATACTTCTATAATTTCAATAGAAGTAGATAGGTTTGCTTATCGTCTAGTTCACCCATCATCTTTGTCTTTTGAATAAAAATAGAGGTTTATCTCTTGTTTTCCTGTTTAGGATTGCATTTCTGGTTTCTTCTAAAGTTTGCTTTAACTCTATATTCCCGACTCTTGTTCTTTTTCACACTAATATAAGTCCACACAGTAACCTCTAACTTGAGTGGCTCAAGAGCCTTAATAGGTTAATATTAGTAATTGAATTCTTACTTGAATATTAGTATATAAAAGATTTTTTAAGACCAATAACTCATGTAACTCAATGAGAAAATAATGGCATAATGTAGATGTTGACATTCTACATTACTTCAATCAAAAAGTTAAAAAGGAAAACCTTTTCAATGCTGGAAAGAGCAATAACAGTTACTGGACTTGAGAAATCTATTTTTCTGAAAAACTGTCTTAATAGTAAGATTTTATAAATTTGAAGCAAAAGTAGCACTGACTGCAAATGCCAAATGTTTCCTTATACAGAGGTTGCCAATTTAAAAAAAAAATTTTCTGAATTATAATAATGGAAAATTATTTTTACACCAGATCTCTGCCAACTAACCACAGATTCTGATGGGAATGCTGAGAAGTTCTCACCCTGACCAAAATGTATGACAAAGCAATGAAGCATATGCACACTATTCATAATGAAGAGTAATCTCCCCTTATAATATGAATTCTAGAAATAGAAAGGGAGTTGACATTGAGGTTTTGTACTCAGCCAGTTAAGTGCCATACGTGATACACGTTTTGGGCAATCATGTCTCAAAAGAGACATGACTGACTGGACAGAAGATTATCCCGCAGTAGGTTGCCAACCAAGCATACGGAACCCAATCTGTTGTGTTACATAACCCATAACTGAAGGGAAGAGATGGATTAATACCTTTCCCAAGGGTGTTTGTGCGTAAGTGATAATTTCTATATGAATTTCTGAGACAAGGAGTTAAACTATTTACATACAGATTATTGTTCTTGTCTTTGTTACTACAATGTTTCAGCCATTGTGTGTGTTTTTTTTTTAAATCATATCACTCCGAGCAAGGCGGTGACACCACTGATGTACAGGGGGCAACGTGACAGTGAAAAGATTGGAAAAGAGAAAGCCGAAAACCACA
The DNA here is from genome assembly GCA_037127315.1 of Ascarosepion bandense. Classification (NCBI taxonomy): domain Eukaryota; kingdom Metazoa; phylum Mollusca; class Cephalopoda; order Sepiida; family Sepiidae; genus Ascarosepion; species Ascarosepion bandense. The sequence continues at coordinate 4,133,732 of JBBBDQ010000942.1, forward strand.
TCCTAAACAGTGAACGAGGGATGAGCCTCTTCCCCTGTTCACTAGACGTGGGTGGAGTGTGAACCGGGTGCTGGTTAGATCTATCTACTCCAAGAAAAAAAAAACAAACATAGGGTGGTGGATTGCTAAGCTTTAACTTAGTTAAAGTCCAGTCAAAGAGATTTCTACTAAATTAAAAAAAAAATAAAGAAAACCAATTAAACATGAAAAGTTTAAAATTAAGCAAAAAAAAATGACTTACTTTTAAGAATATTTCAAACTAAGTTGATTCCCATCTGAGGGTACTACCAGGAAGGTCTTCCAGCCTTTTAGTACTGCTCACAATCATTGTCACCAAATTCACAAGCCAGTTGGATTAGAGGATTAAAGCATTGTTTTGTGAATTGGTGACAGTAGTTGTGAGTTCAAATCCCTGGATTGGGCATTGTATACTTGAACTTGTAAAAACAAGGAATAACTGAGCAGTACTAAACTAGACAATATCTTGAGGCATGGACAGTGGAACAAGAACATTTTGTAGGTTAAATAAAGGGTTTATTTCGGAGTTTTCTGTAAAGTATCCAGATCAATCTAAGCCTGATAAAGGCTGGATGGCATGATGGCTGTAAAATTGTGATAACAACAAAGATGTAGACAATAAGTACAAATATACATAGTGTAAAGTCAAGGGGAATTAATAACAGGTGAATTATGCCCTAGTAACGGATTATTTGATGATGGAGGTCTGGTAATAGCCTTGATAAGGAGATGTGTAGTGAGCCCTGATAAAAATAAGAATTCACATTAAAATAAGGCATTTGCACTTTATTTTTTAAATCCTTATCTCTTTCTTTCTCGCTCTTTCAACTAAGGAGAAGGCAAAAAGAAGAGGAAGGAAAAGAAAAGACTGAACATGACCAAGAAAGACTGAAAGCGGTTAGTGTTATAAAGATGAATAAGCCAAGAAAGGGGAGGGGTGGAAACCCAATGATAAGATAATGGAGATAGACAAGGACTAGAAGAAGAAGATGAGTCAAGTGAAAGGGAGAAGGAAGATGAAATATCTCTCTCACAACTCCAAAAATGACTGAGAGAAGATAATCGGTCAGAGTTACCTCAACCAAAATCAGAGTCCTGGTGACGAAGTCTAGGATTGTAGCTTGAAACTCCTTGAGCCGAGAGAGGAATCAAGTGAGTGTGAGGAAAATGAAGTGTCAACTGAGTGGGATAATAAATGTGAAATATCTTTCAATTTCAAAAACTACTGGAAAAAAAGTGTGAGGAGACAAGTTATATATCTGAAGCTACCCCTCATGGGGTTGTTGAATATTGCCATATCGAGATATTAACTCAGAGAAGCTTCACACATAACTTGTATTAAAGATTAAAAAAAATTTTTTTTTAAAATTGAACAATCAAAAAAATTAACACAACAAGTAAACACTTGATGTTAGCCAAGACAAATATTCACACCAGAGTCTCAGATGCTCGTCAAAAGTATATAAGCTAACATCTAAGCTAGAAGCAAGAGACAAAACAATCATGAAAAAAATAATCTCCCCTTATAAATTCTAGAAATAGGAAGGAAGTTGACATTGAGGTTTTGGACTCAGTTAAGTGCCATATGTGATACACACTTGGGCAATCATGTCTCGAAAGAGACATGACTGACTGGGCAGAAGATTATCCCATAGTAGGTTGCCATTCCTTTCTGTAGTAGACCGGTTGCCAGCCAAGGCTATAGAGCCCAATCTGTCCTGTTATTTGACCCATAACTGGAGGGAAGAGATGGATTAATACTTAATTATATTTTTTACCCTTCTGAGGACTGAAAAAATACAATCAGTTGACATTGACCTTTTTCTAATAAATACTACTTCGCCTAGCATGTCTGACTTCAAAGCTACCACTACCAAGATTAAACGGACATTTCTCCAGAATACTGTTAATATCCACTTCATGAATTAACATTTTGCAACACCAAATACGAAAAGACTCACTAAATCAAATAAAAATACATTTTATACCCATGCTCTAGTTGTTTTTATTTCCTAGATCACTCCAACTAACATAACCCCACATGAAAGGGCTTGAGCAAGTTTTTTCCATTGATTCTGATTGAACTATGGTTCATTTTTTTGTTGTTCTTATGTTATTCAGCAGATAAGTTCTTTAACCTTCTTCATATCTATGTTGCATCTGGTTATTGTTTGTATCAGTTTGTCTTTTACTGCTACAATTTTATATAGTCCGATTTCTTTAATCCAGCACCCTTAGGCCCAAGTCACTGCTAGAAAATCTCTGATGGCAGAAATAGCCCTTAAAAAGAAAACCCTATGTAAAACCTCTTGGCAGCTTCTGTTACATAATTATTGCTGTGTAATCAAAAGATAGAACAAAGCTTAAAATAGGAAAAACATTAATGTGCAGAGCAAAGACAGAAATAATCACCAATACAGTCAAACATCAAAAAATAGTTTCTTATTCACAAAATTCATGCAACTTACAGTTAATAAAAGAATCCTTTGAAACAAGAGATTTAACATTTTTCAACTGATGGGTTGTGTTTCCGCCAGCAATAAAAAAAAAAAGCCAACATGATTTATGATCCCAAATCTAAAAATATAAGATTTGTTATAGACATGAAAACAAATCTAATAGAAGATTCCCAGAACATTATCGTCAACCCAGAAAGGGTTGATATCAGCCATATAGGAAAGTGAACAACAAACCACATATTCTAAGAAGCCACCAACAATAATCAAACAGATCATATCATCAATTAAATTCATGTTACCCGAGTTCTTCAAATGAAGCCATCTTTAACAAAATAGTCTTTAAGGATGGTGAATTTTTGGCAACCTTCATATACACTCATTATGAAAAAGAAAGAAAAAAGAAGACAAGAAGACATAAGAAAAAAGAAGACAAGAAGACAGAAGAAGAACGAAAGAAAGAAAACAGAAGAAGAAAGAAGAAGAAAGAAGAAGACAGAAGACAGAAAAAGAAAGAAAAAAGAAAAATGAAGAAGAAAAAGAAAAAAAGAAAAAAGGAAAAATCAACAGATAAAGAAACATCATAGATTTTAAACTCACTGCAAACTTATGTAGGAAAAATATTCACTAAAATCATTTACAAACTTCCCTCCATCAAGTACTCAACAAAAACATTAAAAATCAGCTGTAGTTGCACTGAGAATAAGAGAGAATAAAAATTCTTAACCAACAAATCACTTCTGTCAAAACCCACTTCTCACTGCAGAGCAAATCAGGAATATTCCTAAAATGGCAATTACATTCAAAACAATGCAATAAACCAAGCCACTGTAAAAAATATCAATAGGCGTTACTGAAGTATCCTGGAAATAGAGTAACTACACATACACAAATAATCTTTCAACAACAGTAAATATACAAGCAAATAAGAAAAACTGCATCAGCCTACAACAATAACTCTAAAAACTAAACTTTGTCTGGAGGAAAAAAATAGTAACAAGACCTAAATACTAAATAAAACCTAAAGACCTAATTACTAAATAAAAGATCAGAAATTCTCAAAATGCAGACATGAAAACAAATTTTTGATTAAATATCATTTTTGTTTTTTTAATCGTTTTACCCCAAGCAAGGCGGTACCATCACAGATGCACAGGGGGCTACATAAGAGTAAAAGTTTAGGCAAGAAGAGTGTGAAGACAAAAATGAACCAGCTACAGGGGGTGAAAGAGAAAGGGAAAGAGAAGGATGTGAACACAGGTGTAAAGACAGTTGCGAAGGTAGAGAGAAAGGAAAAGAACAAGATATACGGGGTGATGCAGAAAGAACTGGACTCATGTGGATAAGAGATGGGAATTGATTTTGCATTTAAATTTCTGAAGGTTGTAGCCATCATAAGAACCAAGTATATGTAAGGGAGTTCCACAGACAGGAAACGCAAGAAAAGAAGCTGCTGGAGTAGAATTGTCACCTGCATTTGGTTGATTTAGCTGTAAAAGAGTGGGACCTTGTTGCCAGTCTGGTTGCCTGAGTAAATTCTTGTGGAGGGGGCACTAGTGATCCAAGTTTGTCAGAGCAGAAGCCATAAAAATATTTATAGAAGAGACAGCGGGAAGTAACAATTTGCTGGTGAGGAAGTGGCTAGAGTTGAGCTGCCAGGTTGGGACGAATCACATTAAAAACTAAAACATATTTTGTAAAAGAATAATTGATAAAACAATAAGTGAAAAATTTTAAAGTTCATCAAAAACCCTATCAGTCAGTTAAGTGCCATACGTGATACACGCTTGGGCGATCATGTCTCTAAAGAGACATGACTGACTGGGCAGAAGATTATCCCGCAGTAGGTTGCCATTGCTTTCTGCGGTAGACTGGTTGCCAACCAAGGCTATAGAACCCAATCTGTCTTGCTATTTAACCCATAACTGGAAGGAAGAGACGGATTAATACCTTTCCCAAGGGTATTTGCGTGTAAGTGAATACAATGGATTCAACTGGAATTTGAACTCGGCTCCCCGGTTTCTCGTTCTGAGCCGATATCCACTGTACCACAATGCACATCCCATACAAAACCAATAAACAAAGCACTTTCTGAACCATTATTAGTTCTAATCAACAGCCATGAGAAAAAAAAATAACTGTTAATCTCTATTCAATAAACTGGAAATAATCTTGCTACCCATAATGGTTCACTGGCTTTAGTTGAGCTACTATCCAAACTACATGACCTGATGATTGAATTCAAGCACAAAACAGTCTTGCCATTTGGTTTTAAACTGAATTGAACTGTTGGCCCAGTGGATAAAGGGGTTGGTTGAATCTCATGACTCGACTCAAAGGGTTGTGAGTTCAATACCTAGCAGCAACAGAGGTGAACAAAAAAACTTAGAGAGATAACTGAGACATCTGGAAATAACATGTCTCATGGAACGAGAACAATCTACTCTAGTGAGCGAAATGAAGGGTACAGTTCAAAATTCCAATCACCTGAAGAAGGGCGGAGTGTACAATTGGCAGAACGTTGTGAATATGGCAACAAAGATGAGGACAACAGTCCAAACAATGTAAATAGTGTAAATAATTACAATACCTCATCTCAGAAATACAAAACAGATATTAATGGTGAATATGGCAACAAAGATGAGGACAACAGTCCGAACAATATAAGTAATGTGAATAGTGCGAATTGTTAAATTTTAACTCTGATGACTATTACAGTTAAATAAAAAAGAGAGAATGCTGAATGAAATCATCTTCATTCAGAATACAAAAACTTGATTGAGCCATTGAGCTGAGATCAATTGTTACTGAAACCAGAAAGGCTGAAGAAAGAGATCAAAATAGTTTGAATAGATCCTGCTTCTAATCTTGTTATTTGCAGCACTCTCAAATGGTAAAAACGAATTATCTTAATTTCCCCCAAGAAAACCTTTAGCTGACCAGAGTTCATTTGGCGATATCAAGAGAAAATTAATTGTACGCATTGACAGTAAAAGGCCTCGGCATTCCTGTTTGGCCATGCATGTTTTCATGAACAACCATGATTAATGTGAGATGGATATTGGGCTGGATGACATCAGACCATGAACTGGGGTGTCCTTTGATCTTGAGCACAAAGGTGGTCACTATTTGCCACCAAAGGCTTCATTGTCTGTTGAAAGCATTTTCAGCCATAATTATCCTCTAATAAAAATCTTTTGGCTAATTCCAAATAGGTGTTAATTATATTTGGTAGTTTTTAACTTAAGTTACCTTTAATTACCTCAGTTTTCTTTTATATAGCACTAGCAGTATAGCCTGGCATTGCTCGGGTGTAATGAAAGCTTTAAAACTAATCCATGGTCCTGGAGCTCAGACTCTTTGGACGTTGGCACCAAAGACTAAAAAGCAGTAGTTGTTTCCATTTAAAGTGAAACCATAGACTGAAAGAAAAATGAATGGATGTAAGTCAAATTTTGATTTCCTGGTATCAATATCAAATAAGTTTTTTTCATCATAAACTGAATTTTGAAGGCTAAATAAGTCCTCTGAGTAAATGGTATCATGGCTGAGACTAAGAACTACAATTATACCTACTTAGAGCCAAACCCAAAGCAAAAACTAAAATAAAAGGGCTGAAAAAAATACAGACATACAGGCAGATAAACAGATACACACACACAAACATCTTGCCTTTATATATATATATATATATATATATATATATATCTCATTGATTTTCTGCAAGAACTGCAACCTTGAAACTTCTGAATATTTTTTTTTATGTCTTTGTCTATGAGTATCAAAATTGATTAAAATCAGACCACTCCTTCTATAACCCGATTTTTTCGGTTATCGATTTGATATTTATCAGGGGTACCTCGACACAAAACCTAGCTAAGAACACTCACAGACGCTTATAGTACAACTGCATAAATTTTCAAGAGAATCGGTTCAGCCGTTTTGGAATCTATAGGAAACAGACACACACAACCAAATTTCCATTTATAAATCTTTTATATATCATTTTTTCTGATATTTGATGAAAAATTTGACCTTCATATTATCTTGTTAGAAAAAGGCACAAGTTGCTTTTTGTGTATTTGTAGAAAATATATCCTAACTCAGAAATTTATTTGGTACTACCTAAACTCATGAAAAAATTTATGAATCATGTCATATTATTTTTATGATTTCATATAAATTTCAATAGATGCTGATTAAATAAATACTTAGTTAACAAAATATAGTTAATATATGATATAGTTAACAAAATATTATATTCTTCTTTAATTTATATTAAATAACACACACACACACACATATATATATATATATATATACACACACACATTTACTTTTATCGTGAAAAAGAAGAAATGAAATAAACCTATAATAGCACTTCTCTATATCCTATATTTCTAGTGAAGCTGATTCTTCTTTGGTGGCCATGATTAGATTTGTTTTGCGGAATGACTTGAGCTCTCACATTGTTCATCATAAAGTTGTTCATGAGTGAAGCATGACTGTGGTAAGTTTATTTCGACACTATCGAATGTCTGGCTCTGAGCTTTATTGATAGTCATAGAACCCAATCCGACTTTAAGATTCTGTGTTGGTGAAATGAATGTTATTTGTTAACATTGCCAGGCTTTAAGATTCTCAAGAGGACCCCTGAATTGTTGTCTCAAAGTAAAGGTATCACTTCCTCCTCTTCAAGAATATCCAGTTATTTTCAGGCAATTATTTGATGGAAATAATCATAAAGGTTGATCTTCATTCATATTTCTTTGTTGCTGAATTCTGTTTTTCAAGTTCTCAAGAGAAAATCTTCTTTCATCTTCATCCATATAATTTCTTTGCTGTAAGTCTTGGTTCCTCACATTCTCAAGATAAAGTTCTTTCCTCTTCATTCGTATCATTTCTTCATTGTAAATCTTGATTCCTCATGTTCTCAAGATAAAGTTCCCTCTCTTCTTCGTTCATATCATTCCTCCTCTATTATGGTTACGGATTGCTTGTCTCTCTTCTGCTTGTAATCATTTTTGTTGTCTTCTTCTCAGCCGTTCTTTGTTGTCTCTCTTTGTTGTCTTATTCTTTCTTTCATTTTACGGTTGCTGGCATGAATATAAAAATCTGTAAAGAAACAGAATTGTTTTTTGGGGGGGATGAAAATCTGTAGTTTTGACCTGTGGGGACTAAAATCACATTACCATCAAACTTAGCTGATCTTGAAGAAAATTATTTTTATTCTAATAATTTTTTTGCTCTTTGTACTTTAATCTTACTATTTTATAGAAATTTTATATTTATATATCTTTTTTCATAAACAGTTATATAAATTTTCATGATAACACTTTATACATTTACTATTTCTACTATTATAAAATGCAAAAAAAGTAAATTAAAAATAATATATTTATACAAAGGGAGGTAAGTACAAAAGGGAAATTCATGTGTTATACTTATTCAAAGGCGTGACACACGTAGGTACTACGGTATTAATATATGTTTTCAGTTAACATTAGCATGAATGTTATTTTTTGTCGACACTTCTATAACATTAGTTTTTGTAATGCTAACCTAAAGTGAACTTTTGATAGCTTGTGCTATTTACAAGTTATAATATTTTGGCATTTTCGCATAAAATCAATGTACTACCAAATCCTTCAAATAATACACGATACTGAATACACAGAATGCACCAAAACACTGAAACACATTCAGACTTCTGTCTGAATGCATTATATATTAATATTTATGGTCATGTGATCCTAGTAGCACAATCCATTCAACAGATACATTTGTGGCCTGGAGATCCGTGTTCAACCACATGTGTCTGTATAGTCACTTGCTTCCTACATAACAGTATTTTTTTTTTTTTAATCAATTCACACCAGGCAAAGCAATAATGCCTCTTGGAACTGAAAGAGAAGGAAAAGACTTTAGAAGGAACTGGAAAACCAATATTAGTATAAATTTCAGAGTTATGAAGGAGATATTAAAAGTATTAGGTTGAAGTAGATTTTAGGAGGAACTGAAAACAGGAAAGAAAGAATAAAAATTTGCTCCTATTAAAAAGAACAAAGCAGCATGAAGAAAAAAATAGTAAAAATTGCAGAGTTTAGACTGAGACTTCAGAAGTATAGAGTTGAAATAGAATTTAGAAACAATCAGAATCCTGAATAGAAAACAAGGGATAAACGTCTACTCCGGTTGACAAGACCAGGGAGGAGTGTAAACCGGGCAATAGGTGAACTTAAATATTCCTATTGAGACAGTGTAGATTTTAAGAGAAACCAAAAATTCAGTTCTAATTGAATCTAGACCCAATTTTATCAAAGTACATTGTATAATTATGCTTAAGATCAAATTTCTCTTTCAAAATATTTGTATAATTTGATTATTATAAAAGACAAAACTTTTGTAGAAAATATATCTGATATTTTTATATGATATATGTACACAAGTGGACTTCTTCTATGTGCCCTGTCCTTTCAGGACATAGGCAATCATGGCCCTCCACGTCTCCCTATCCCTGGTGGCTCTTAGAACACTTTCTCCTGTTACACCACGCAACCCTCGTTCCATCATCCACCTGATTAGGTCCTTCAAATATGTTATCTGCTGCTTTCCCCTGTCTCTTTTTCCCTCTATCTGGCCTGTTAGTATCAGGTTCTTCAAGCCCTCCTTCCTCATTGCATGTCCCAGGAACTTTAGCTGTCTCTTCCTGATGCTCACTATTAATTTCCTTTTCGTTTTCATCATTTCCAAAACCTCATCATTGCTCACAGGCTTGATCCATGATATTCGCAGCATCCTTCTGTAGAACCACATTTCAGTTGCTTCAAGTTTTTCCTTCATCTTTGATGATATTGTCCAGCATTCACTGCCATATTGAAGAACTGACATCACATAGCAATCCAGTACTCTCTTCTTTGTTTCTAGCGAAATTGTCCTGTTTCTTAATACTCTACTCAACTTCTGGAATGCCTCTTTTGCCATGTCAATTTGCCTTCGGATCTTTGTGTCGCACTTTCTGTCTTCTGTTAGAATATTTTCCAGGTATTTAAATTTTTGTACTTACTTGATTTTAGTATCCCCCACCTGTATTTGGCATTTTGGGCTGCCCTTTTTACTGATGACCATGCATTCAGTTTTCTTGCAGTTTATTTGTAGTCCTTTCTTGTCACTCTTTTCAGCTACATTCTGTAGGAGGTCTTGTAGTTTTCTTTCTGTGTCTGCTATCAAAACAAATGGTCAACCAATGTACTCAAATTAAATTGGTTAAACAAGTGGTCAACCTATTTGAGTACAAAGTGCTGTTCACGGTAGCACATATTTCAGATGAAGCCATATTGAACAGATAGGAGTTAGTTGGCTGTACTGCTATTTATGTGAGTTCAAGTACTGATAATACTATGGATGTGACTGCTAATAATATTTGTGTCTGTTTCTTTTGCCACCAAACATAATTTTATGTTTGTCTGAGACATTTTGTTTCCTAATGAGGTAATGCTGAGAGAAGTAAATGTCCTGTCAGGATTTATTATTGATGTGAACAATCCTAACAGTGTAAGATACACAGATGGTATTGAAAGAAAACTACTCAGATGTTTTGAATTGGATAAATGAATGTTGCTGTCCACATAAAAATTTGACCACCTTGAATATTTTTCTCTTTGTTATGGATGACATGTCCTCACCAAAGGACTTCAGCTTACTGGGGTATATATACCCCGAGTGGTATATTTGTACTCTTTAGGAGATACATTGACACTGAGGGAAAAGAAACTTCTTGCTGTCATGATCTGTACCTGTACTGGACCTGACAGATCAGGTATGGGACGTATTTACTAATCCAAGACTGTAGTGGGCAGCACCACATCCTGATCCAATTCAGAGTTACTCAGTTTTGACACATAACAGTTAGTAATAAAGTTCAAACAACATTACTCATCACAAGCACTATTGCCATAGTTTTGTTGTAGGAGTTGCCTCAGTCAGTTAAGTGCCATATGTGAAACACGCTTGGGTGATCATGTCTCGAAAGAGACATGACTGACTGGGCAGAAGATTATCCCGCAGTAGGTTGCCATTGCTTTCTGCGGTAGATTGGTTGTCAGCCAAGGCTATAGAACCCAATCTGTCCTGTTATTTAACCCATAACTGGAAGGAAGAGACGGATTACTACCTTTCCCAAGGGTATTTGCACGTAAGTGAATGCAATGAATTCAAACCGGAATTTGAACTCGGCTCCCTGATTTCTCGTTCCGAGCCAATATCCACTGCACCACAATGCACATCCGGAGTTGCCTAAATAGTTTATTTGACATTATAGTTTTGAATAGTTTTTTTTCTGTATTTTTACTTAGTAATGATCAATCAATGAAAAATATATATGAAAGATCAATCTATTTTATAAATTACCTGCATTTACTTCACTGATATTATAAGTAATTGACTCAACTCAAAAAGACTTCATAATAAAACATCAAAATTTTAATTTCTTTTTCTTTTTCATCCTCAATTTTTAGAGGGAAATGCCAAGGGGTACAGAAGAACAAAAATGTTAAGAGCCCCAATCCTAAAGGAACAAGGCATTAATAAAAGAATATAAAAATGTTAATATATTTCTCTCATTCTTTAAACATTTTATTTTTCACTTTACCTATATATGAGTGATGGCTTTACTTTCACAACACACTTCCTCACACAATACATAAATTAGAATCACATTCAAGGTCAGGAGCTGATTTAATATTCAAAAGAGCCACCATATGACAGAACTAAAAAGCAGAATTTCTAGTTTTGGAATCTTAACACAAATAAATTCACTGACAGAAAGAGTGGAGGTGTCATTTTATGATAAAGGAAAATTTGGAAAGAAAAAACAAAGTTTCACAAACCTCTTGTCTTGTGGATTTGATTTGAAAATAAATCTTAATTTTCTTTCTTTTCATTTCTCAATTTTAAAGCATTTCTTTTAAAAATGTATCTCAAATATATTCAAAGTAATGAACTGTTAATGCTGAAACTTTAAGACTACTTTGACTACATGATTAGAAAATAGCTTAGAAATTTTCAGAAAAATGAAAATATCGACTATAGAAACTGAAGATATTTAATAGATTTACCAAAGTATTGAAAAGTATGAGACTTACATTGATATTTTTACTATGTGATTAAACAAACAATGACTACTGGCATATCCCAGAATGCAAAAGGAACACTATTCAATACTGCTACAAATACAATCGAGGCAGCCGTAAAAAACGCTGACAAAGACAGAAAAAAAGTAAATTGATTTATGCCAGCAAAAGAAAAAGAATGTTGAAGATTATAGGAAAGGGAAAAATGCTGAAGATTAAAGAGAAGGGAAAAATGGTTGAAAATAATAGGGAGAGGAAAAAAAGATTCAAGTTTATAGGAGAGGGGAAAAGGTTAAAGATTATAGAAAAAGAAAAAATGTTGAAGACTATATGGAAAGGTAAAAATGTTAAAGATCATAGAAAAGGGAAAAGGCTGAAGATCATAGAAAAGGAAAGAGGCTGAAGATCATAGAAAAGGAAAGAGGCTGAAGATCATAGAAAAGGAAAGAGGCTGAAGATCATAGAAAAGGAAAGAGGCTGAAGATCATAGAAAAGGGAAAAGGCTGAAGATCATAGAAAAGGGAAAAGGCTGAAGATCATAGAAAAGGGAAAAGGCTGAAGATCATAGAAAAGGGAAAAGGCTGAAGATCATAGAAAAGGAAAGAGGCTGAAGATCATAGAAAAGGAAAGAGGCTGAAGATCATAGAGAAGGAAAAAAGGCTGAAGATCATAGAGAAGGAAAAAGGCTGAAGATCATAGAGAAGGAAAAAGGCTGAAGATCATAGGGAAGGGAAAAGGCTGAAGATCATAGGGAAGGGAAAAGGCTGAAGATCATAGGGAAGGGAAAAGGCTGAAGATCATAGGGAAGGGAAAAGGCTGAAGATCATAGGGAAGGGAAAAGGCTGAAGATCATAGAGAAGGAAAAAGGCTGAAGATCATAGAGAAGGGAAAAGGCTGAAGATCATAGGGAAGGGAAAACGCTGAAGATTAGAGGGTAGGGAAAATATTGAAGATTAGAGGGTAGGGAAAATATTGAAGATTAGAGGGTAGGGAAAATATTGAAGATTAGAAGGTAGGGAAAATATTGAAGATTAGAGGGAAGGAAAAATAAAATGTCGAGTATAGGGAAGAGAAAAAATATTCAAGATTATAAGAAAGAAAAAGTTTGGAGATTATAGGGAAGGGGAAAATATTGATTATGGGAAAGGAAAGAAGGAAAAATGTTGAAGATTTTAAGGAAGGACAATTATATTTAGCATTAGAAAGAAATACCTGAAATTTCTAGGGCACATAAATAAGGAAAGAGGGATTAGAAAATTTGATCCTCATAGGACACATTGAAAGCAAAAGAGACAGATGAAAACATCAAGAACCTACCTAACAAGCTTGTGTAAATGATTGGTAGAAGGATTAGGAGATCTCAAACTTTACTAATAGCTACAATGATCAGGATATTGTGGAGAGCCATGGTCACACATATCTCTTCAAGATATGGCACACAGATGATGTTCTTTGAATATTTAAGCTGAATTAAATAGAAATCTCATGAATTCAGAAAAAATTTCTGTTTAGAACACTGGTGGTAATGGCTCTCCATAGTTTCCTCTTTTGATCCACTCATCAATACTTTCTTCTTTATGATCCCACTTTGTGTTGCTTGTATCTCCATCCATTTACTTCAACATTTCAAGTTGGTTCTCATTTTATATAATATCCTTCCAGTATGTAAGTGATCACGATTCTCCACAGCTTTCTTTTGTTACTCTCATCAATACTTTTATGATCCCTTTACATCTTGGTGGTATGTTTTCTCCATCCATTCGTTCAATTTTGTCAACTAAGTTCTCTCTGTGCAATGTCCCTTTAAGACACATATGATCATGACTCTCCACAGCTTCCTATCCTTGGTTACTTTCAACAATAACTTCTCAACTACAACCACTCTTTCTCATTGTCATACTTGTTTCTTCATCCATTTGTTAAAACTTGCTAGTCAAGTTCTCTCTATATGCTATCTCCCTTCAGGAAGCAAATGATCATAGTTCTCCACTGCTTCCTGTTCTTTATTTATCTCAGCAATACCACCTCAATTATGACCCTTGTCTTCATGGTACCTGTCTCTTCATCTACTTCTTCAAACTTGTAAGTCATGTTCTCTCTATTGGCAGTAACCCTATAAGAATGAAAGTGAACAAGGAGAAAGAGAGAGAGAAAGATAGTAAAGACAATGGAAAAAGCTACAAAGGGAAGGAGGTTGTGGAGAGACAAGATCACTCATGCCCTGAAAGGATACAGTGCATAAAAGGAAAAAAATTTTTCTTCCTTATTTTTTATTTTAGACATATTGAAAAGTTTCTAGCCATTTCTTCCTTTTTTTTTTAATATCAGTTAAGTGCCATACGTGATATACACTTTGGGCGATCATATCTCGAAAGAGACATGACTGACTGGGCAGAAGATTATCCCGTAGTAGGTTACCATTAGTCTACAGCTATATCGTGTTGAATACACCGGTTCCCGTTTGATCACCGAAGTTAAGCAACATCAAGCCTGGTCAGTACTTCAATGGGTGACCATTTGGGAATACCAGGTGCTGTAAACGTAAGGACCAAGAATGGTTCACCGGTCCTCCAGGTTTAGGGGTTGGGTGCAGGGCTAACAACCCTGCCCCATAAAAAAACAGTTTGTTCCAGAAACAGCAACAAAAAGTTGCTGTACTATGCACCATCTGGGTGTGATGGATAAATGATGATGATGAAGTTGCCATTGCTTTCTGCGGTAGACTGGTTGCCAACCAAAGCTATAAGATCCAATCTGTCTTGTTATTTGACTTATAACTAGAGGATGAAGAGACGTGTTATATTATTTAGTAGTAATTAGTGGGGGATCAGTTTATTACTTCATAACAATAGAAAACCGGTCCCCCACTTTATAACCAGTAGAAACCTTAATCATGATTTCAAGTATTATAGTCAGCCAGTTAAGTGCCATACGTGATACACACTTTGGGCGATCATGTCTTGAAAGAGACATGACTGACTGGGCAGAAGATTATTCCGCAGTAGGTTGCCATTACTTTCTGCAGTAGACTGGTTGCCAGCCAAGGCTATAGAACCTAATCTGTCCTGTTATTTAACCCATAACTGGAGGGAAGTGATAGATTAATACCTTTCCCAAAAGTATTTGCACGTAAGTGAATGCAAGGACTATAACTGGAATTCAAACTTGGCTCCCCAATTTCTCGTTCAGAGCTGATATCCACTGTACCACAAGTTAAAAACTCAACTTATTCCTATAAATTTTTGCATATACCTAATATTTTTTAAAGGATTTTTTTATCTGACATTGTTACTGTTATTTTTAGTGGGTAAACGTATTTCAGTTGCTATCTGTTGTTTTTATTTATATTCAGTCAGTTAAATGCCATACGTGATATACAGTTGGGCGATCATGTCTTGAAAGAGACATGACTGACTGGGAAGAAGATTATTCCGCAGTAGGTTGCCACTGCTTTCTGCAGTAGATTAGTTGCCAGCCAAGGCTATAGAACCCAATCTGTCTTGTTATTTAACCCATAACTGGAGGAAAAAGATGAATTAATATTTATATTAAACAGTGAAATTAATAACCGGCCTAAATTAGGAAGTCCTACACAAGAAAAATTGCGAGAAGGATTTTCCAATTTGTGATGGAAAATCTTAGAGATCATTATTTTTGTAGTTATATAACTTCAAACAGACAGACACACACACAATTATAATGATACAAAGTTTAGCCAGACTAATTCTTTTTTATGAAGATGGGTCATCAAGAAATTTCTACTTGTTTGAATTTTGGAGATTGCTTGGATAGATTTGATTTCAAATTGTCTTTGCTGACATTTTTCTGTTTGATTTTTTTCTCCTAATTTACTCATGTGATGGTTTAAAATCTGCATTTGATTTGCTGACGATTGGTTGGTCAGCTTCGTAGATTGAAAATGAAAGTAATTTCACATTAAAATGAATCTATTTTATTTAAATAAGGTTCTTATTTAAGAAAGATAGAAACTAAGAAATTATTTTTTTCTATTATTGAAGGTAAAAGTCCAAAAACAATAAAATGACCAATCATAAGGATTTTCTGTTCTGTCTTTCATTCTATGAAACTTTCTAAAATAGATCCTAGCTAGAATGCAGCCATTACTTCAAATGGGTTTAAGTCAAATGATAAAAAAATAGACATGAGGTATACAATTTAATTTTTAAATTAATTTTTTTAATCAAACATTATTTCTTTTTTTATCATCATATCGCCCCAAGCAAGGCATTTTACTGCTACTGCTTTACAAGGGGTTACATAGGAGGAAATTTATAAGAAAAAGTGACAGGTTATAGGAGGTGTCAGGAAGTGGGTAAGAGAAGGATAAATGTGGCCATAAAGTCAGGGATCAATTTATAGATTGATTGTAATATAAAACTGAACCCCCTATTTATATTTACATAATAATATATATATTTATTATAGATTATATTTTAGAACATGTACATAATTATTCTATTAATAACTGCTTCAAAGGTACGCTCGTTTCGACATTGAAACTTCAATGCCTCATCAGGCACACCACACACTGCCTGATGAGGCATTGAAGTTTCAATGTCGAAATGAGCGTACCTTTGTAGCAGTTATATATAGAATAATTATGTACATGTTCTAAAATATAATTTATAATAAATATTCACAGCTCTATATATTATATCTCGAGCACTGTTTTAAATTAATGTTTTGGACGTTGTAAGAATTCTTCATTCTGTATTCACTCAGATTATATATATATATATATATATATATACACACAGAGAGATATAGATAGATAATCATATCACCCCAAGCAAGGCATTTTACTGCCACTGTTTTGCAGGGGGTTACATACTAGGAAAGTTATGAGAAAGAGTGACAGGTTATAGGGGATGTCAGGAAGTGAGTAAGAGAAGAACGAGAATACTGATGAGAGTAGAGTGAACGGAGAAAGGAGAATGAGAGAGAGGATGTAGGTTAGTGAGATAGGAAATGACTATTGACTTTACATTTAAATTCTTGAAGATTATAGCTGTCGGAAAAACAAGTAAATGAAAAGGAATTCCACAGGCGGGAAGTGCGAGAAAAGAAACTGATGAAGTAGAATTTGTGTTTACAATTTATTGATTTCACAGTAAAAGGGTGGAACCTAGTTGCTAATTGTGTGGCTTGAGTAAATTTATATATAGTGGGTGAGTTAGGTCCATCAGAGCAGAAGCAGTGAAAGTATTTGTAGAAGAGACACAGGGAAACCACATTGCACTGGTGAGAAAGTGACTGTATCTGAGCTGCCAAGTTAGGATCTATCACATTACAGATTCTCAATTGAATTTTGTCAAGAATATCTTGGTGGATAGCAGGAGCATCTGACCAGATACGGTAGCAGTATTCAATGTTTGTCAAAAAAAAAAAAAAAAAAAAAAAAAAAAATGGAAAAATCATGTTTAAGTTATTTTATTCAACTTTAAATCTTATTGCTATAAACATTTTAAGTGGATATACATGTTTCTGTTGCTATCCCTGTTCTTTTTATTTATATTAAACAGTGAAACGAATAACAATCGGCCTAGATTGAGAATAAAGAAAGATTGTGTTTCTGACAGGAATCGAACCTGTATCCCTTTTTTCCATCAGGGAAACCACTTTTCGTGTTCATTGTGTCTCTAACCTTTTCAGCAACAGAGGGCAATTATAGAATTATGAATTATTAAAATCTAAAGAAAAACATTTGTGGCGACAGATTTGAAGCTGAATAAAATGACTTAAACTAGAATTTTCCATATATTTTTTGACAAACAGTGTATAGTCGAGAATGATTTTCCTTGAAATAGCATAACCCAAAGTATACCTCTACATAGAATCTTTATTATTACTGTTAATTTTTGTGCATACCTAATATTTTTCTAAATGATTTTTTATCCGACATTATTTACTACTGTGTTACTTTCTGTGTTTGAGTTGCTATCCCCATTTTTTTAAATTTATATCGAACATTTTTGACAATCATTGTACTCACTGAGTCCATAAGGACTGAATGGTAGATTAAGTCAATGTAGTGAATTTCAAATGCAGAACTTGTCTGAACCCACCAGTCACAATTGATCAAGACAGGAAGGTTGAGCTTGATAGTATTGAGTTTAAGGTTGTTGATCAGTTTTACTATCTCTGGTGACATGTCAAATGAAGGTGGAGGTGCAGAAGCAAATTCAATATCCCATGTAAGATCAGGTTGGAAAAAATTTAGGAAATTTTGGCCTCTTCTAACATCTCGAGTATTTTTGCATAGGATGAAAGGAAAGCTACATGCAGTTTGTGTTAGAAGTGTTATGCTATATGGTAGTGAAACCTGGCCGCTTAAGGATGTTGATACTAACAGAATTGCTCAAACTGACATGCAAATAGTACAGTGAATATGCAATGACAGTCTTAGGGATAGAAAATCATCAGAGAAGTTAAGAAAAAGGCTGGATATTGCCAATATGTGTTATGTGTCAAGCAAGTCTTAGATGGTTTTGGCACATTGACAGAATGGATATAAAAAATCTAGTCAGCAATTGTAAGTTTGTTGAGGTTGATGGCTAAAAAGGGATAGGTAGAACATATAAAACATGGTTCTAGCTTATCAATGGTGATCTAAGGAAGATGAGATTACAACCAGGCCTTACACAAAAATGGACAACCTGGAGAAGAACCAAAAAAATCCTGTCGAACCAAGGCTAGCATGGAAATAGACATTAATTGATGATGATGAATGAAATTAATAACAATTGCTCTAGATTAAGTAATCCTACTAAAGAAAAATTGTGCCTCCAACAGGAATTGAGCCTGTATTTCTTTATCCAGTTTCCTCATCTTTTGAGTGGGTATCTCTTTATTTTCTTAAACAGTGAAATTAATAACAACCATCCTAGATTGAGAAGTCCTACTAAAGAAAGATTGTGCCTCCAACAGGAATCGAACATGTATCCCTTTTTCCTGTTCCCTAATCTTTTGAGTGGGTATCCCTTTATTTTCTTAAACAGTGAAATTAATAACAGCCTAGATTAAGTAATGCTACTAAAGAAAGATTGTGCTTCTAACAAGAATCGAACCTGTATCCCATTTTCCTGTTTCTTAATCTTTTGAGTGGATATCCCTTTATTTTCTTAAACAGTGAAATTAATAACAACCAGCCTAGATTGATAAGTCATGAAAGAAAAATTGTGTATTCACAGGAATCGAACCTATATTTTTTTTTCCATCAGGAAAACCACTTTTTGAGTCTAAGTGTGTCTCTACCTTTTCAACAACAGTGGGCAAAATTAGAATTATGAATTATTAAAATTTAAAGAAACATGTTTTTCTTGTTGAAACTTGTGTGAATCTATCTTTTAGCTCTGCTTCTGTACCCAAAATGTAGACAAGTTTTGAAAGGATTTTTATTCAACATTATTTCTTATTTCTATACACGTTATTTTTGGTGGTTACACATGTTTCAGATGTTATCCCTGATCTCAATTTAGTCTACTTATTAATGTTATTGTTTAACATGAACAAGAAACACAGCTAGCAACTCAAACATGTTTACCCACTAAAAATAACATTTATAAGACAAACCTAATATAAAATAAAACACTGAAAAAGTGTTTTTTGTTTACAAATTATCTGAATAGTCACACTGATGAGCCACACTTCCCCTGTCACGTGTTATTTTTCACTCACCATTTTTTTGTCCAGCCAACCTTTTTCTATTTACCTATTTACTTTTAAGATAAATGATATTATGTATGCTCGGATTATAAGCTGTAGTCGTAAATTCTGTAATGACTGACTAATTACAAAAGTATTGAGAATCAGGTCAAGTATTTCCAACATCAATCATTTCGATGAAGAGGCAATAAATACTCATCACAAACTAGATTAACAAGTGACTTTGGATATTCCGAGAGACACGTGTATGTGTTTTTTAATTTGATAACATAACATCCTCTGCCTTATATTCTGACTTACTTTGAGTGGGAAAACCTTCATTTTTGACCCCAAAAAAGATTTGTTCAACAAACAGAAAATTTACAGCAAATAAAAAGCCAACTTGTCCTTTTTGTCATTTACTTATATATATATATATATATATATATATATATATATATATATAAAAAATTAAGGCAGACACATTATTTCATGGTAAATCGGAAGTATAGGCCTATTTCAGGCAAACCATCATCAGCTTCCATTTTTATTTTACAAAGGATTTTTACACGAATTCGTGTAAAATCCTTTGTAAAATAAAGATGGAAGCTGATGATGGTTCGCCTGAAATATGCCTATACTTCCGATTTACCATGAAATAACGTATCTGCCTTAATTTTTCTTATATTTGCTCTATATGTATTTATATACATATATATTTAGAGCTCTCTTAGAGAGTTATCCTACCACTGTATGTACAGGATACTTCTTTGGATTCTTCTATACCCACACTGCATGCTGATATATATATATATATATATATATATATATATATATTATACTTTAGAAGATGTACAATGTACAAACTACAATTAAATACAAAATTGTACAGTTTGTTTCAACATTGAAAGAACAATGTCTCATCAGGTAGTTAGAAATGATGGTAATAAACGTTATTTTAAAAGCTTTTCAAAGATTTATAAAAAAATATGCATTGCTTTATATCTATATTGAGCACTGTTTTAAATTAATCTTTTGAACATTGCAAATATTTTCTTTGTTCCTTATTCATTTGTATAGTAGCTACTCTACTCTGGCATCTACGCATCATTCATTCAGCAATGAATTAGAACACTCTCAGCTATTGGTTATGTATAATGATAATATACATGCTAAAAAAAGTCCTTCTTCTACCGAGCACCCGTAGCTCAGAGGTAGAATCACCAACTGACGCCAATTCGGTCAGGTGTCAATCCTGGATAAAAAGCAATCGGCTGTCTAACCATACTGATGAGCTGTGATACAGCAAAACAGATTTGTCTGTTGATGACTATATATATAATAAAACTCTTTCAATTGCTTTTTGAAAAATATGGCTGGAAGTTTTTATCCCAAATGGTAGATGAGTCCATCTTAATAAGCCTATAGGGATATTTATCATGCTTATTTCCTTGATTTCTTGTCAATTTTTATTTGATTGTATGCTGACTTGTGTTCCATTTTTGCTAACTCATGGCTCGTAGTTTTGATATCTGGCAACAGAAAAGAGTCTGAACATATCTGGTGATTTACCCTTATCTTGTAATCCTCAGATATCCTTAAATCTGTCAGCTTTCTTTATCACTACTATCAGTAAGGCCCAATTACTACCACATTGAGTAAATCTTTTTAGTATACCTTGTATCATTTTATTTAATTTGCCAAAGGTAGGATATGAAGGGGAACTTTTCTTAACTATATACTTTGGGTGATAGTTTTCCTTGAGTTAAATGTTTCCTTTATAGCTTTTCAATAATTCTATTTCATTTCCTTCTGCTTCCATGGAATTGATTGGTCTTGCTATGTCTACTTTTAATACATCAATCTTCAAAACGCTTGTCATTTTCAAAACTGCCTTGAAATGTGCCCTTTGTTTTTATGGTCATTCCATCAAATTGCTTTAGTTGTATGCTGCTTTCTATAATTTTAGTTGTCCTAATTTTATCCAAAAATGTTTTTGTTATCAATATAATTTCACTGCCTGTATCAACTTGCATGTTAAATACTTGGCCATTTATCCTCTACCTCTTTTTGTGTATTCATTGTAAATACTCTAACTTCTTATTCGTTAGAGGTGGTTTGATAATTTGGCTACTAACAAAGATAGGATATGAATTGGAACTTTTCTTGACTCTATATACTTTGGGTGATAGTTTTTCTTTAGTTGAATGCTTCCTTTATAAGCCTTTCAATAATTCTATTTCATTTCCTTCTGCTTCCATGGAATTGATTAGTCATTCTGAAAACAATCCTGTAGTAGATACCGGGGTATCCGCAAACGATATTATGATTACAATTCGATCAAGCATATGATAGCAGAGGAAATAAGACCACGACACAGGATGAAATAATATGAAAACATGTATTATTAACAATAGGTTACATAGAGTTGGAAGCATGCAAATAGTGAAAGAAAAGTTGTTTTCCTTGTAACGTTAAGATATATGAAAGAAAGTCAATAATTGAATAAAGTTCCTGAAAGAAAGAATTTAATGTACATACTGTTTCTTGAATTGAAATGTTTGGAGTTTGTATGAACAACATGCATGCGCTTGAAATAAAATTGGCACCTAATTGCTACCTGCAATTAGTGCGGGTGTGTGCGAGATGAGAATCAAGCCAAGGTCCTTCTGCCATATCAGATAGCAGTGAGTCTCGCTCAAGTTGGGAAACTGATGCACATTTCTTCTGCTTTGCCGGTCAAAAGTGGACGCCCAACTGTCAGAATCATGTGTGTCTGCTGGTTAAATACCAAACCAAACGGTGTGGGAAAGATACACGCAATAAATGATTACCGTGTGTTTCAAAAATGAAAACACACTAGACAGTAGTAAATGCATAGGTGTAAAACAAAATGTAATGTGTGTGAATGCGTATGCGGGTGTGAACATACAGATGTGCACATGAGTACTACAATCTCTTTTTTGCAATTTGAGCATATTTTTCTTAGAGCTGGACATTTGTACTTGTCTCTCTCATGATATTTTCCACAATATCTACATTTAATTATGGATTTGGTCTTGTATGTCTCAAATTCTTCTTTTGGTTGATTAAATTCTCTAATCAACTCTAATTGTTGCAAAAACTTGATGCTAGCTTTCAAACACATTCTGCTACTCTGTAGATATTCTAGTATTTTTTGCTTGTGGTTTTGATCTGGAAAGCCTTTAATTAACCTAAGAAAAATCAATTAATCTTCTATAATCATTTCTTGTGCTGCCAAGTTCTCAAATTCACAATACTTGGCTCGTTCTTTCAATATAACTAAGTATCTAAATCTAAACTTATTTATAAATGGAACTTTGTATGTGTGTGTCCGTTACCTATAGACTCTGAAACAGCTGAACTGATTTTCTTGAAAATTTACACAGTTGTACTATAAGTGTCTGCGAGTGTTCTTAGCTAGGTTTTGTGTCGAGGTACCCCCCAATAAATATGGAAAATCGATAATCAAAAAAATCGGGTTATAGAAGGAGTGGTTCAATTTTAATCAAACTTGATACACGCATAGACAAAGACATAAGAAACGATATTCCGAAGTTTCAAGGTTGCAGTGCTTACAATAGTGCAGAAAATCAATAATATATATATATATATATATATATATATATATATATAATAACAAGACCGACTCTGTAAGTATCTAAATCCTAAAATTATACAAAAATAAACTTTGAGGACAACAAATAACAGACAGAATCTAACTCCGTTATTGTCCGTCGCTATAAGGCGTTGGACAAGAGGGGGAAAAAAAGAAAACTGCGGAATACAGACAATACATACAATATCCCGTAGTAAAGAAAAAAAAAACCCCAAACGGAACCAACCACAAAGAAAGAAAAAGTGCTCGATACAGAACTAACCAAAGCGGAATAACAAAGAGGAAGCAATGTAGAGCAAAGACACGTAAAAAAATCACAAGATCGCCAAAACCTACTGCGGTTTCACACAACGGCTCGTCAGGGCCTTTTTTATTTTACTGGCAAAATAGTCAGTTCGTTTCATCGTTCTAGAAAGTATCCAACTCTTTCTACCATGCTTTATTTTTAGGAGGGTCAAATCAGCCCAAAAATGAAGTATTGCCGCCATATTTAGTCTGACGCCGCCAAATCTTTCCAGCTCCGAAAGAGTTAAAAATCATTTCTGTGACTGGGGGTTCATTATCTTCCGCGCTACAACTCCCTTTCTCACAGACGTAACGACGCAAGCATTTCGTTGCTTTATCGCTATTTCCATAGAAAATGTTCAGACCAGCTACATTCTTTAGCTCCACCTTTCCAACCTGCTACGTTCGCTATCTCGAATTGCCCTTATTCTCTTTGCATTCCTAATGTAAGGAATTTCTACTCTGTTCTGTCCCAAGAACCGCTACGCTGTGCAACAGACACTTGCGTGGCTGCCGCTTCGATCATGACAATTTTAAATATATATATATATATAAAGGCAAGATGTTTGTGCATGTGTCTAGTTATCTGCCTGTATGTCTGTATTTTTTCAGCCCTTTTATTTTAGTTTTTACTTCCGGTTTGGCTCTAAGTAGGTATAATTGTAGTTCTTAGTCTCAGTCATGATACCATTTGCTCAGAGGATTTATTTAGCCTTCAAAATTCAGTTTATGATGAAAAAACTTATTTGATATCGATACCAAGAAATCAAAATTTGACTTACATCCATTCATTTTTTTTTTCACTTTAACTGGAAACAACTATTGCTTTTTAGTCTTTGGTGCCAATGTCCAAAGAGTCTGAGCTCCAAGGCCATGGATTAGTTTTAAAGCTTTCATTACACCCGAGCAACACCGGGCTATACTGCTAGTTATATTATGAAGTCATTTGGCACTTGTTTTTAAAAACTTGCTTCTTTTAGTATTACTAAAAGTATTATAAAAGTAATAGTATTTACTATTACTTTTAGTATTACTTTTATTACCAATTTTTTTTTGGTGTTGAGTTTTTTTGGGGTTTTTTTTCCAATTTCTTCAAATGTCATTTCTTCTAATTTGCTTGCGTAACAGTCAAAATTTTCTTCACAGCTTTGCACCCAACTGTAGCAAGAAATAAATTGGTTATCTCGTTTTCTCCTCTGTCAGTTTTTGTGTCTCTTAATTTTTTTTGTTCTTTTAAATGCAGCAAAAGTTTTTATCCATCTTTTTATGTGTTCTGGGTCATCCGGCAAATTTAAGAATCCTATTGGCGATGCTATTGTTATGTTTAGCATTTCTTTGTGTGTAGTAGTAGTAGTAGTAGTATAGTTTTCTGTGTCCTTTGTGATAACAGGGTTTTCTGATTCTTACCTCTCCAGTTAGTCTCTATTTGTACCTACCTATTAATTTGTATACAATACTACAACTCTCATCCTTAATCCTTCCCCTGCCCCCTTGGCAAACTAGTTCAAATGAATTTCCAGAACAACCACCAATTTATACCTTCTGTATGTAACAGGACCAACTACATTTTAATTCTAAACTTTTTTTCTCTCTCTCAAATAGAATAAGTAACTTCCTTCCATATGCCCTCAGCCTAATGACTATGCATCTGGTACTAACTCAAGTTAGGATAGGCATTGCGCATACACCCCCTGAACAACCTTCTTCACCCCACTTCTGCCAATGGACCTTTTAGTTTCATTTTATGAGTGAGCTTGCCTTGGTACCCTTGGTCTCTGCCAGGTATGATGTTTCAGACCTGAGGAGGAGTTCTGTTGCCTTGACTTCTAGGCAGATATACATATACATATATATACATATACTCTATGTATTGTACATGAATCTTTATTGGGTTATTTGTTCCCTCATTTAGTGTGCTGGAGGTAAATGTTTTATGGGTTTTGGTATTATCCACCTAATAGTCAGAGATCTGAACCTTCAAGTAACTGTGAAGAAAGCTATCCTATCAGTTGGTGTATAATATCGGCTATGCCATTTTGTAAATGGTTTCTGGACCATGCAATAGCCTTCAGTGAGGCTTCTCAATGTCATAATGGATACTGTTACAGCAGTGTTCTCAGACAAGCCACCCAGGTTATTTATCTCTAATGGATGCCTGTTTCACTGCCTCTTAGTCAAACCAACCCAAAACAAAGATGAAAGCAATCAAATGTAAAATGGCCAAAACTAGTAAATCAAAACTAAGAAAAAAATAATAAATAAAAGGAGATTTCAGGTAATGTAAGGTGTATAGTTTCCAACTTTCTAGAAGTGGAACTCCATCTTCAGTCTAAACCTGACCTCCTGTTCTTGTCCGAAATGGGGGTCAATACCTCAAATTGCAGAAGATCAGTCCTGGGCTATTCACCCTTATAACAAAATACAACCACCTAAATCGCCATGGTTATAGGCTTGGAGCCTACATGAAAGACTGGTTTCTGGATATGACAGGACAACAGGCAAACATACTCAGCATTTTTCTAACATCCTGCTCTGACAAATACTCAGCAAAAGTTTTACCTCTTATTGTCACATCTGATTAATCCCTAATCAATGTCCAGATCGACTCCAAACCAATGACTTCCCCTGATTTGCTGTTCCATAGAATGGATTTTTGCTATGAGAAGGCAAACTGGAACAGCTTTTGGTCCTACACGATGGAAGCACCCCACTCTGTCAAGCATCAAACATGCTGTTTCTAAAACTGCAGCCCTAATTGTCAAATGAACACCCACCTCAAAAAATCTTAGCTAAACTCAAACACTCAACCCTGGTTCACCCTGAATGCACTGCAGTTCACCAGAACCACTACTTCATATTCTATCAGAAGGTAGAGTGCAGTCTGGCCCTTCTTTCAGAACTGACAACTAATCACTGTAAGAGAGTTCTAGTTAGCATAAAGTGCAGCCATACATGAGCTGTCCAGGTCAATTTTGAAAAGAAACAAATTGGATCTGATGAATTCTTGAAGATCACCGGACAAATTATGAATAGAGGCAAAGTGGCTGTACTCACTGTTATAAATGGCCCTGAGATCATATCCACCATGATAGACAAGGTGAAGTTCCTCACCTCAAACTCAATGTTAGATGACAAAGGCCATCTCTTTCTTAACTTCACATGTCTAACTGAGCAAAATCTCAGGAATATGCTCATTTCGGTAAAAGAAATCTCTAGACTTATCAAAACCTTGGCACCAAGAAGTTACTGGCCAAAATGAAATTCTAGTGGCTGTTCTTAAAAATTATCACCAATTCTAGCAAAGTTATTTATCTATTTTAGATGGTAAGCATGTCTGGTCTTAAAGAATGCAGGCAACCAATCCTCCCCCTCCTTAGTATCATCATTAACTTTTTGAGGCAGTTATCAACAGGATCATTGAGCACCTGGATAGGAACAATCTCGTGTGATGAGCAATATTGGTTTCACTCACCCCAATCCACTGCTGATATCCTAACTACCTCAGATATCAATTTCCAGTCTTAAGAGAGTCCAAAAGCATCTTGAAAGGCTTGCTGGAGGAGAATTATTTTCCACACTCCAACCCCCCTCACCATCTCTCTCTCCCTCACGGGCAGGATGTGGTAAGTCTCTCACTGCTAACATGGATATTGCTTGAACGAACTGCATCACCTGGTTCCACCAGGTCTAAGCTTAACGGCTAGAACTCAACGTCACTTACATCTTCAAACTACCCACACTCTTTTCAATATTCCATTGATGAAAAGTAAGTTTGGCTTAAATGGCTTTTTCTCGACAACCACTGCCCTAGGGAACAGACCCGGATCATATCTCATTAGGCCAATTTGTCAGAAGGACCGTTTTTCCCATTGACACCACTATTATTTTAACGGCTTTCATTCCTCTGCAGTGTTTGCTTTAAAAATCAATGATTGGAGTTATAATAAAACAAACATATGATGAAAGTGAATTTATAAATTTGTTTCCTTCTTCTAGACTGGTTGCGACCAAAGGTTATAGGACTGTCCTGTAATTTACCCATAGCTGTGGGGGAAAGGGATAGATAAATTTATACAGTGGTGGCATCTGAAATGTCACTAAAGAATATAAACCTTAATAGAAAAAAACCCTGAAAAATTAGACCTTCATGCCCACAAAAAAAAATGGAATGTCAGAAGGACAGTTTCTCCCTTGACATCACTATCTACCATCCACCCTTGTATTGAATACTGCTGCCACATCTGGTCAGGTACCCGGTATCCCTGCTATTCACCTTGGGATTCTTGACAAAATCCAACGAAAAATCTGCAATGTGATCGATCCTGACTTGGTAGCTCAGTTGCAGTTACTTTCTCACCGGCATAATGTGACTTCCCTATGTCTTGTCAACAAATACTTTCATGGCTTCTGCTCAGACAAGCATAGCTCACTGGTGCCTTTCCTGCATGAAATTACTTGAGCTACCAGAATAGCAACTAAATCCCACCCTTTTACAGGGAAACCAATAAAATGTAACCATAACTTCTATGCTATCAGCTTCTTTTCTCGCACTTTCAGCCTATGACATTCCCTACTGTATTTTTGCTTCTCTGACAGCTACAATCTCCAAGAATTTAAATGTAAAGTCAATTGTCATCTCCTATCTCCCTGACTTGCATCCTTTCCCTCATGTTCTTTTCTCCGTCCACTCTACTCTCATCAGCTCTCATCACATCAGTATTCTCATCCTTCTTGTACCCATTCTCTGACACCCCCTATAACTTGTTTCTCTTTCTCATCACTTTCCTTCTATGTAAACCCCTTGCACACCAGTGGCAGTAAAAATACCTTCTTTGGCGTGAAGTGATTAAAATAAACAAAAAAAAAAAATCTACCTTCACTCCTCAGCAATATTTATTGTTTTAAAAAGCAATGATTAGAATTGTAATAAAACAAACATATGAACGTGTATCTAATGATTTTCTTTGTTATTGAGAATTGGCAACATAAAAAATAAACCCTATTTATTACATTGGCTCATTTCCAACTGATTTAAATTCTATAAAATAGTAAATAAGAATTTCATATATTTCAATAATTTAGTCAACATTTATAAATTTATGAATAAAAAAATTGTTTTTGTATTTATTTCATTATAAGAACGTTGTAAATATAATACTATTCTTATAAATAAATAATCTAATAAATAGTGCTTAATATATTACAATTCTAACCATTACTTTTTGAAACAAACACTGCATATGAGTGAAGGTAGTTAAAATAACAGTGGAATCAATGAAAAAATGTCCTTTTGACACTCCATTATTTTTGCATGCACCAAGGTCCATGTTTGCTGCTGCTCATTTTATGACTACAATGCACTGCTGTAATAGTGAAATTGATGGGAGCAAAAATATTGGACATTTTCCAAGCAGTATTTACATTATTTGGACTATTGTCCTTATCTTTGTTGCAATTTGTACGATGTTTAATAATAGATCATTCTATTTGTTTATATTTCTGAGATTAGGTAGTATTTACATAATTCGGACTATTGTCCTCATCTTTGTTGCCTTTTGTATGATGTTTAATAATAGATCATTCTATTTGTCTATATTTCTGAGATTAGGTAGTATTTACATTATTCGGACTATTGTCCTCATCTTTGTTGCCATTTGTACAACGTTTAATAATAGATCATTCTATTTGTCTATATTTCTGAGATTAGGTAGTATTTACATTATTCGGACTATTGTCCTCATCTTTGTTGCCATTTGTACAACGTTTAATAATAGATCATTCTATTTGTCTATGTTTCTGAGATGAGCTAGTATTTACATTATTCAGACTATCGACCTCATCTTTGTTGCCATTTGTACGACGTTTTGGCCGTTGTATGCGCCGGCCTTCTTCAAGTGCTAGAAAATTTAAACTGAACCCTTTATTACAATCACTGGGGTATATCAGTCTCATTCTTTGCATAGTGCCTTGATTGGAAGTCATCGTTATCTCCCTCTAACCCTGCAAGTTACTTGTTCACCACTGATGTAGCCTGGTATTGAACTCACAACTCTTTGGGTCAAGTCACAAGAACTAACCAACGTCTATATCCACTAGGCCATGTGTCCTTAAGGATATAGACGTTGGTTAGTTCCTTTGAGTTGACCCAAAGAGTTGTGAGTTCAATACCAGGCCACATCAGTGGTGAACAAGTAACTTGCAGGGTTAGAGGGATAATTATGATATCCTGGAAAAATTTTACTTTGTCATACTGCAAATGATTGTAACGTCTTCAAACATAAAAGTATTGGATAATAAAATAACGATAACACAGAGTGTAATTTTATTAAAATATCTATAAAAGTAATATCCATAGGATCTACTTTACTGTAATCTTATATTATATTAAGCGGTGTATGCACAGACCATAACCAAAATACTGTACACTATTTTGTGAGAGAATTTTAAAGAGAAAATTTTTTTTTTATTACTGAAAAATCATGGCTCCTGTGTCCATTATAAACAGAAAAGACCAACTGAGTAATGGCTAAGGGTGTAGAGGCCAGAAATTTTGTTATTAGGTTGCAAGATATGACAACAAAGCTACCTATTTTTACTATATTGTGCAGTAAACTCACATATATACACACAATTAATGCTACAACCACCAGCTTAAGCTGCTACTACTATGGTAATGCTATAGGCTCTCTCCTCCTGCTCTCTCACTTTTTACTGCCCTTCCGTTTGGCAAAGGTGAGAGAAAGGCTGAGGAGAGTAGCGTTTAAAAAGATAGAGGGAAAGGGAAAGCTCGTATAGATAGTAAGTGGCTTAACGGACAGAGGAACTAAGTAACTAAGGAAGGAACAAGCAGAATTATTATATGATTTCAATTTGTATATCTAAAATCATGTGTTAAATTCTCAAAGTTTTAGAATACACAATTTGGACTTGTTCAATGTCACTTGTCTGGTTAATATAGTTGTTTTGTTTTTTTCCTCCAACAAATATTCTATTAATTATTCTGCCTAAAACTATAATCTCTGTTCCTTTGATTGTTATTTTTCTGAATATCAGATTCAGCATTAACCTGAAGATGGTTGAAAATATACAGATTAAAACAATAAAAACAGACATGGATACTAGGTTGAATAACTCAAAATTTTATCAAAATTATTTTTTTGAAGGTACACGTGGAGCCATGGTTCAAGGTGGACATAATTTAATAGTACTAGTTTATTTATCAAAATAAAATAGTGCTATTAAATTTTATCATTAAAGATAAAATCTAATAGCACTATTCTGTCATTAACACTTGCAATTCTCACAAGTCTTATCATTTGCAATATATATCTGCATTTAAATCATAAGCATTTAATCTACATGACACATAATATACCTATTCATTAGTAATCCTAGATTTAATTCCTGACCACACACAATACCTGTCTTCATGATTTAGAATGTATTTTTATGGTAAAATTATTTGCAGTATTTATTAGATTATTTTATAAAGTAAAACAAAGTTTAGAATTGGAATGTGAGTAGTGAGGGAACATTCCCTAAATCCATTATAAAAATAATAATCAAACAATAAATTGATTAAAAAAAAAAAAAACAAGAAAATTATGTACACCTTGAACCATGGCTCCACATGTGCCTTCAAATAATATGTAAACAATTGTAAAATAAAAGATTTTTTTAGTTAAAAATTAGAGCAGGAGAGGTGAGAGAATGAAAAGTTTAATCCAGAAATATTGTTGACTCACCCTGAATATCTATGAAGGAAGAGGTAACTGTCACCTTTATAGTATTCTTGTGCATAGTGATGCAGTGGATATCAACTCAGAATGACAATCGGGTAGATGTGTTCAAATACCTGTTGAATTCCACGCATTCATTTACACACAAATACTCTTGGGAAAGGTATTAATCCGTCTCTTCCCTTCAGTTATGGTTCAAATAATAGGACAGATTGGGTTCTATAGCCTTGGCTGGCAACCGGTCTACCACAGAAAACAATGTCAACCTACTGTGGGATAATCTTCTGCTCAGTCAGTCATGTCTCTTTCAAGACATGATCACCCAAAGCATGTATTATGTATAGCACTTAACTGACTGACTGAATATAATAGTTGGAATCATGATTAAGGCTTCTACTGGTCTTAAAGTGGGGGATCAGTTTTATATTGTTATGAAGTAATAAACTGACCCCCCTCACTAATTACTACTTAATATAATACATCTTTTCATCCTCTAGCTATGAGTCAAATAACAGGAAAAATTGGGTTCTATAGCCTTGGCTGGCAACCAGTCTACCGCAGAAAGCAATGGCAACCTACTGTGGGATAATCTTCTGCCCAGTCAGTCATGTCTCGAAAGAGACATGATCGCCCAAAGTGTGTATCACGTATGGCACTTAACTGACTGACACTATCTACAAGTAGACAATTATTCTCATCTTTGTTATTTGCTTTTAATCATGTTTACTCCAAGCAAGGCAGTAAAGCCACTAAGATGCAAGGTGTGTGAAAGAGTTAGAACCAGGCACATATATGGTAGCAATACTCTAAACCTGTATGGAGGATAGATTTATAGATGTAGAAGATACACACTGGAAAGAAAAAGCGTCTTTATCACAATGATTTATCTATTGTGCTCTCCGGCCTTCATCCGGTATATGCGAATTTGGGTAGCTTACTAGGAAAAACTGTTCTCATTCTGCTGCATATGTTTACAGATATCTCATTCAGTTATGTTTAGTACTGCTTGCCAAGACCTTAAAGACCTAGGGGCTGAACTAACAATTACTATAATCAAATTCAGAAATCAATGTTTTAATTCACTAGGCTATTGTCCTGCTGAACAATTCTAGGTTAATTTCACTTGGAGCCTTAAACCTAACCTAACTGCTGCAGAGTGCTGTTGCTTGTCATGCTTCAATGCACTCACTGAAGATTTTCTCTTTCGTTGCAGACTTGCTGTTATTTATCTATTAATCTTTTACTAACAGCTCCCATATCGTACTTATTTCCATGCTAGGCCTGCTAAGGAGGTCCTCACAGCATAGTACATACACTGATTTTTTCAGATACTGAACTCACCAGTAATATTTCTTATTCAGTATTTTCACTTCATTCCACAGAAGCTGATAATTACACTTTTTCAACCACACATGATCAGCCATACTTGATTTCATTGTCTCACCGCTCACTATGGCTCTTTGATGTTCATCCACCTCTTATTCTTATAGATTGGTTTGTTTCACCTTTATATTCTTTGCCACATTTGTATACACAGAGTTCTTGATTGTGAACTATCCAGGATAGGCTTTACTTGGCAGAGATTTCTCCATAAATTGGAGCTGCTTCTGAATATCATTCTGATGTTGTATGTACTCCAGATCTGAATTTTTCTCTAATAATCCCTTGATGAAGGAAAACAGATTATAGTTATTTTGTTCTTGTGATAGGAACAAAAATGAGGTTAATAGTCTGCATGTAAATAAAAAGTGGATAATTATGGGTGAATTCTTGGGTTAATATTGTAATTTTTCTTCTAAATATTCCTTGTCAAATTATAAGTTTATAATATATTTCAGTATGCTGCAACAAGCATAGTACGTATTACATTTCTTTCAAAAAATCTTGAAATGAATCAACAGAATTTTCACCATTTAGCAGTGGTTAGCAAACTTGTCATTCAGATTATTATACTGGCAGGAATATAAGGAATCTTATACCTTGTGTCAGACTAAGCTCAGTCTTGATCATAAAAGCATTTAAAATCAAAGTCTTATTTAAAGTAGTTTTGGTAAACTTTGGTAAATTCCTTAAGTCCTAACTTTGGTAAAAAAAACACATTTAAAGATTTTGAAGTTCAAATGAGATCAATATTCAATAAATAGTAACCTTTCTTTCGTCTTGATTTCTTCTGTTTGCTTACAGGGTTTATCTCTCAACCTAAAGATGAATGAGATTCATGGAATGTTTATGCAGACATCGTCTCAAGTGTGCATGACATTTGAGGTGCTGTTGTGTTCATCTGCCAATGTTTGTTTTTCTGCTGGTGCCAAATTTCTTACCATTTCAAGGTTGCACCACACAAGCAGAGGAAGATCTTTGTAACATTCCTCCTCCTCCTCCTCAATTTAGATGCCAAGTTCTTTTGAAGATTCTGAAAATTCCTCTTCATGCAACCTTCTAGAATAAGATGCATATTTATGCAAAGTATATGCCCATTTAATTTAGAAAAAAAAAAAAATTGGAAAAAGAGCCTACCTAGGGAAAGGGTAGCTTATTACTCTAGAAAGTACTTCCTTGAGATCTTACATGCTTATCTCATTGTTTCTTTTACTTTCAAATTAATCTGCAACAACCTATTTTGAGATTGCCATCAAATGCCACATGGTATTTTTTCTGGGCTTACGGCCATATCAATATGAATACACTGGTTCTTGCTTGATCACTGAAATTGAGCAACGTTGAGCCTGGTCAGTAATTAAATGGGTGACCGCTTGGGAATACCAGGTGCTGCAAGCATTTATTGACGGATGTGCGTTACGGTGCAGTGGATATCGGCTCGGAAGAAGAAATCGGTGAGCCGAGTTCGAATTCCAGTTGAATGCCCAGCATTCACTTAAGCGCTGGTACCCTTGGGAAAAGTATTAATCCGTCCCTTCCCTCCAGTTATAGATTAAATAACAAGGGTAGGACTTGGGGACCCTGCCCTTAAAAACAAATCCCAATAAATCTTGATACTTGAAAAGAAAAAATTATTACTAGACACAAAACTTGTAGTCAAAGGTAGTCAGTTAAGTGCCATGTGCGATACACGTTTGGGTGATCATGTCTCAAAAGAGACATGACTGACTGGGCAGAAGATTATCCCGCAGTAGGTTGCCATTGCTTTCTGCGGTAGACTGGTTGCCGACCAAGGCTATAGAACCCAATCTGTCCTATTACTTGACTCATAACTGGAGGGAAGAGATGGATTAATACCTTTCCCAAGGGTATTTGTGCGTAAGTGAATGCAAGGAATTCAACTGGAATTTGAACTCGGTTCCCTGATTTCTCGTTCCGAGCTGATATCCACTGAGCCACAACGCACAAAAGGTATTACCAGCAATAAATAAAATTTAGTTGGAATTAAATGACCCACTGAGGTTGATATGCCATAAAAACAAAACAACCAACCAACCAAATAGTATTTTTACTGATCATCTTAACACTATTTAGGTCTTGTTATATTTCCAGTTTTGCGTTTTTAGTTTCTTTATGGTTTATTAGTTACATTGTAATCCTCTTAGTGTCCTGTTGGTCTTCAGGTTTTTTCAGATCACTGTGGTTACCATCTAGCTGACTCCTTGCACTAACACATGGCTGGTTTGTCAGTGGTATTGTGATGATGAGCACGGTTCCACTCAACCAAACTGGTGTTCGTCTCTTTCATGCTCACTCTTCTGACACGTGTTTTTGGTCTTAGAGAGCGAGAAAGTCACTGATTAAGTAAACTGGAGTTAAGAACAAGTTGACAGCTACACAAAAAAAAATTATTTTGAACAGAGAATTAACTCTGGTTAAAAATGTGACGATTGTATTCAGGAAATCTTGGCATATTATATAGATTCCAGTAGCAGTAGTGTGGGAATTTTTATCGTGTCCTTCATCTAACATACATGGGGTTGACTTGGGTTTAGAATTTGGTTATCTCCCACGCTTAGCATCAACCTTTTTCTAAAATCTCATGTTTTCACAATGTTTACTAGAGTCAGTCAGTTCAGTGCCATACGTGACACATGCATGGGCGATCATGGACTCACTGGGCAGAAGATTATCCTGCAGTAGGTTGCTTTCTACAGTAAACTGGTTGCCAGCGAAGGCTATAGAACCCAATCTGTCCTGTTATTTAACCCATAACTGGAGGGAAGAGATGGATTAATACCTTTCCCAAGGGTATTTGTGCATAAGTGGATGCAAGGAATTCTACTTGAATTCAAACTCGGCACCCCGATTTGTTGTTCCGTGTTGATATCCACTGCACCACAACCTCTCCTTACTAGAGTACTTTTCCAAATTTAGGGTTTGTTCAGCCCCCTTTTGAGAGTGGTCAGAGGAATGAAGACATCCCTTAACTCCAACTCCCTTCACATCTTACTCCATCATTCCATATTGATGGTGTTGGTCTCTCTTCCTTCTCCCACCTTCTTAGCATCCAACCTCAGCCCATTTACAAAAGCTAGTACAACTGTCTTTGTGACAGGTGAAAAGGATATTTTTTTTAGTAATTAATCTTTTTGTTTTTGTCAGCTTGGCTCACTGCTTTAGGTGATTTTTCAAGCCAGAGACTTAACCATATTCTAAGATAATCAAAACCTATCCAGATGAACCTTGCCAGTCAATCTCAAGAGTTGATTTCTTCATCTGCAGTCATAGGTTAGAAAGAAAATGAAAGAAAAATATTCCCGATATCTTTAGCAATAATATAAAAAAAAAAAATCTTTTTTCTATTTTTGCATTTGTCACAGAAATTTAAATAAATGAATCCATACCCAGTCTTAGGCATTAATCTTTATTTTTTTCTGAGTGACCAACACAACCCCTCTACACAAACCAGATCTTTTCCTGGCTCTTTATCAAGGACCATTTATTTTCTTCACCAATAAGTTATTGGAAACAATATTTTTTTTCTATTTTTCTAAGACCAACATCTCTGATGATATATTGTCTCCTCCTTATCAGCAGAAAGTGAGAAAGAATTGGTGGTCTTTGTTTTGCTCAATCTTACTGAATTCTGTCGAGTTAAATTTGGGTTTGATTTTTCTTGAAACTTCAAGATTTAATTTATTTTAAAACAATTTTTAACACATTTTGTCTTTAATTTTCTTCAAATTTTCAATCCATTTTTCTGAGAATTCCAACAATTATCATCCAGAGTAGTCGCTTTCCTGATTAATTCTGAGGCCAACAGTGTCACAATTTGGAGCTGAAAAATATCCTGTAATGCTTGTGATCATCCTTCCCTTTGTTAGCATGACATTACAGTATGTCAGTACATTATAAATAATGGACTATTCTGTGTTTTAATTGCATGGAAAGAGGGGAAAAGACACTACTTGGTTTCAGAGAAAAAAAATGAAAGGACAGAAGGAAGGGAAGGTAGAAGAGTGAATCAGGTTAAGCTGATAGGAACAGATACTACACTTTTGATTTACCCTACTCCCCAACTTGGACGAGTTGTGACACAAGGTCAGTTTTTAACATGGGGAACCTGAGTGCATACGCTCAGGCCATTGGTCAAAGATTACCCATCCCTCGCTTATGCAGTAACGGTACAAAGCTGGTCTTAGCTGGTCATTGCTTGTCAAAGCTGGTCAAAAGCTAGTCTTAGCTGGTCATTGCTTCCAGGCCGGCGAACAGGAAGCGAGTACCTGAGAACAGATACTACACTTTGATTCTAGAATATTACTGTGGTATCATCGGCGTACATGCCTACTTGTGATCTTATGGCATCGGGGAGATCATTGATGTAGATTAGAAAGAGTGTAGGACCTAGGATATTGTGACACAAAGTCAGTGTTTAACGTAGGGAACCCGAGTGCATACGTTCAGGCCATTGGTCAAGGATTATTCAGCCCCCATTTACGCGGTAACTGGGTACAAAGTTGGTTTTAGCTGATCATTGCTTGTCAAAGCTGGTCAAAAGCTAGTCTTTGCTGGTCATTGCTTTCAAATCCAGCAGCGGGCAGAAAGTGAGTATCTGAAAACAGATACTAGAATGGAATCCTAGTTCGGTATTTCTACTCAATTTTTTCAGTCTGTCTTACTTAACTGGTATATTGATTTCCGCATTTTATTTTAATTTTTTCTTTTCTTTTAATTATTTGAATTTTAATTTTTGTCTTTAATTTGTCTGAATTTTTTAACAGGGGTAGTATTCTGCTATTGTAAATAATTTTTGCGTTTAAATCTTGTTTCAATGTAAATGGTGAAAGTTTTCATAGTGGTTTTCACTGCTTGAAGGAATTCTTTAAGGATAGGGTCGGTGTATCATTGGTCATTATGAACCCCTCTTTGCAGTGAGCCATTCTCTCTCTCTCTATTTCAACTAACTCAAGATGGCAGATAACACCAGTAAATTCTCTGGGAAAATTAAAGAATGGAATCCTAGTTCGGTATTTCTGCTCAAGTTTTTCAGTCTGTCTTACCTAACTGGTATGTTGATTTCCACATTTTATTTTAATTTTTTCTTTTATTTTAATTATTTTACTTTTTGTCTGTTTAATTTTTGTCTTTAATTTGTCTGAATTTTTTAACAGGGGTAGTATTCTGCTATTGTAAATAA
Organism: Ascarosepion bandense; assembly: GCA_037127315.1. Lineage (NCBI taxonomy): Eukaryota > Metazoa > Mollusca > Cephalopoda > Sepiida > Sepiidae > Ascarosepion > Ascarosepion bandense. The sequence continues at coordinate 4,171,246 of JBBBDQ010000942.1, forward strand.
TTTTTGCGTTTAAATCTCGTTTCGACTTATACTAGGTTAAAACTTTTTTTTTTTTTCATTATTGGAGTAGATAGTACCCACCATCACCTGGTTTTACACTCTATCCCCTTCTTTTGAACAGGTGTAGAGGTGATCGCCTTGTTTCTTGTTTAGGAAGGGGTTTCCGGTACATTTTCCTTCGACTTCAGTTGTGGTTTCCAATCTTCTCACTTTCTTTTTTTTGTTTATTTTTTTTCTTCAGTTGGAGTAGATAGATCTATCTATCACCCAGTTCACACTCCACACACGTCTATTGAACAGGTTAAGAGGCTCATCCCTTGTTCCCTGTTTAGGATGTGGTTTTCGGCTTTCTATTTTCCAATCTATTCACTCTTACGTAGCCCCCTGCACACCAGTGGCCTTACCGCCTTGCTTGGGGTGATGTGATTAAAAAAAAACAAAAAAAAACTACACTTTGATCTCAGCCATGTTATGGCTATTTATTAAAATTCCATTTCTCAGAGAGAACTGAACAATAGAAACTCCAAGATGATCATCAAAAATCCAATTACAATAAATAAAATAATATTGTCTGTTAAATTATTTAAAAATTATTATTAAGAGCAATATATGTAAGACTAGGATTTCACTTGAAAGAAAGAAAAATAAAAGGGGAAGATAAGTACTTAATGTCTCCTGCCAATATCTTTTAAATAATGAACTGTCCCTGTTTTGATTATATGGAAAGAGGGGAAAGACACTACTTGGTTTCAGTGAGAAAATGAAAGGAATATAATATTTATTAGAAATATCCATTTTAATTGTGCTTGTCCCTCCCTTCATAATTTTGCCCAACTGTTATGCCCTGCCATAATGGGGCTATTCCATTTTGATTGCATGGAAAAAGGGGAAAGACACTACTTGGTTTGAGTGATAGTCTGAAAAAAACTGAAATGAAAAAGTTATCGATTTCAAATCTTTTCATTTGTATCCACTTCTTAAAATAACAGCCAACATTCATATTTATTGCAATATTTTGTTAAAGCTGTTTAGATCAAATATTTAACAATTAGGTGGAATTTCTGCAGATACTTTTTGTCTCAGAACTCATCATAAGCTTACTCAATCATTAACTTAAATCATCAGAATATTAAAATAGGAAACCATGAAAATTTGATGGGTCTTTCTAGGGAGAATAATTCTATGTGAATATTGCATTAAAATCTTTTTAGAATAATGATTTTTCCAGATACAAGTCCTACTGTTTAACCCATAGCTAGGGGATAGATTTATCCTTTCTTGAGAGTATTAGTACCTAAGTGAATGTAACAAACCTGCTTCTGATCTTTCTGACTGTTAGCAGCAGTTTCAGTTTTCTCCTTAAAACTTCCTCATTACTCACATTTTCTGTCCATGGTATTCTCAATATCTGTTTGTGGAACCACATCTGTTGCTTCTAGTGTTTGATTGTTAGCAGCATTTTCTTTGTAGTTCCTATTCTCATTAATACTTCCTCACTTTTCATATGATCTTTCCATGGTATTCTTAATATTTACTGATATATCCGCAAGTCATTTTTTTCTTTAATTTGTGATGAAATTATCAAGTTTTCAGTGCTAACAGAATTAAAAAAAAAAACTGTTTTAAAAATTGTTTTATGAACTTGGATTTGTTTGTGTGTCTGATGTAATTAATAGGTAAATACACTAGCATTATTAAAGTGCTTATTTTAAGTTTATTTAAATGGCTATAATTTTTAGTTAATGTACCAAAAACAATCACTGACTTTTAATTGGTTGTTTGGTATCGAATTTGTATTCAGAAAATAGGCAAACAGGAACAACTTATTAGTCTAGAAAAGAACAGAGATTACAGATTAGTTACTAAGTCAGCTGGTCTACTTTCACAGTCATTGCGTAGGACTAATTGAAAATGATTTTGTCAACAAGTGGCAAGTGAAATTTTAATACTATGAGAGGACAAGATAAAAATAGTTTGCTGAGCGCTAAGGAATAAGTAAATAAAGTTCTTACTATTTGATCAAGGTGGATCCCAGTCTAACGTCCTGATAAATTTTAATTTTATTTCAGTTATATTCATCCAATATGAGGACCCGAGTGCTACTCAAGTTAAATTGTTACTGTGTAGAGTTATGTTGCGTGTAGAAAAGAACAAACAATAACAGTAGAGAGCCGAAGCAGACTTTAGGAGTTCATTAAAATTTTAACAGTTTTCTGAAGGTGGGTTTAAAACAAGGGCAGATAACTGATATTTAATCAGCTTAGAGAGTGCATAACCAAATGTATAGATCAGCGATTCCCAAACTGGGGGAAATTTGAAGCTACCGGGGGGGGAAATAATTACACTACCTACAAAATAAAAAAAAATCTCAGATGGATTTTCTCATATGAGAGAGAGAGAGAGAGAGAGAGAGAGAGAGAGAGAGAGAGAGAGAGAGAGGGGCATCTGTTGCAAATTAAAGTCCTTTAATTTGTTGCTAACAAATATGGCTATGCTCAGCTGTTGCTAACCGCTCCCTATGGCAATGCTCAGCTGTTGCTAACTGCTCTCTATCCACATTACTCTGTAACTAAGTTTATCAGTATATTTGTACATTTGGAAAATAAATAAGTAAATAGTCTCAGTGTGTTTTAACTGCTCTTTCTCTCATACACATGAAGGGGGAAATCTGGATGGTTGAACTGGCTGTAGGGGGAAATGACAGAAAAAAGTTTGGGAATCACTGGTATAGATAGATTATTATCCTTTCTCCTATGAGACCTAGGTATTAATTGTCTTTTTAATTATTCCATCCCAAGTAAGATGATAATACCACTAGAATGTAGGGAGCTAAAGAGGGTGAAAGAGAATGAGAAAACCTTATTGGGGAGAATTAGTGATAGAACAATAAAAGGACAGGAAAACAGAAGATGGTGATTGACATTGAATTTAAATTTTGGAAGATTCTAGATATCAGGGAAGCAAGAAATTGAAAGAAATTGACAGAGGGTGAAAGAGAATGAGAAGACCTTAGTGGAGAGAATTAGTGATAGAACAATAAAAGGACAGGAAAACAGAAGATGGTGATTGAATTTAAATTTTGGAAGATTCTAGATATCAGGGGAGCAAGAAATTGGAAATAAGTTTCACATGTGAGAAGTGGGAGCAAAGAGATTTTTAGCATACGAGTGACAGTTGCAGCTTGATAGTTCAATTGTAAAATGTTATTTGGCAATCTAGTAGCATACATAGATTCAAGTTGTCTAGGCACATGAGAAAAAAGTTAATATCTGTAGAATAGACAGAGAGAAGTCACGTCATGTCAGTGAGAAAGTGATTGACGGTTAGAGTCCAGGTCAGGATCGATTATATAACAGAGCCACCTTTGAAGTTTGTCAAGAATCTCCAGCCATCAGAAAAGTTTTCTTAAATTAAAATCTATCTAATTCCATTTTATCTATAAAAAATGAAAGCTTTAAAACTAATCCATGATCCTGGAGCTCAGACTCTTTGGACATTGGCACGAAAGACTACAAAGCAATTGTTGATTTCAGTTAAAGTGAAACTGTAGACTGAAAGAAAAATGAATGGATGTAAGTCAAACTTTGATTTCCTGGTATCGATATCAAATAAGTTTTTTTGTCGTAAACTGAATTTTGAAGGCTAAATAAGTCCTCTGAGTAAATGGTATCATGGCTGAGACTAAGAACTACAATTACACCTACTTAGAGCCAAACCCGAAGCAAAAACTAAAATAAAAGGGCTGAAAAAAAATACAGACATACAGGCAGATAAACAGACACACACACACAAACATATTGTTTTTTTATATATTTATATATATATTCGATCTTCTGCACTACTGTAAGAACTGCAACCTTGAAACTTCTGAATATCGTTTCTTATGTCTTTGTCTGTGAGTGTATCAAATTTGATTAAAATCGGACCACTCCTTCTATAACCCGATTTTTTCGATTACCGATTTTTTATATTTATCGGGTGTAACTCGACACAAAACCTAGCTAAGAACACTCGCAAACGCTTATAGTGCAACTGTGTAAATTTTCAAGGAAATCAGTTCAGCCGTTTCGGAATCTATAGGTAACGGACACACAGACAAAGTTCCATTTATAAATAAGTTTAGATTAGATTTAGATAAATAGATTTAGATTTAATCCAGATATGCAACAGGATGTGCATTGAGCAGCCTTTGAAGTTTATCAAGAATCTCTTGACATCACAAAAGTTTCCTTAAATTAAAGTCGATGTAATTTTAATTTATCTGCAAACATGATCCTGATATACAACAGCTTATTTTTAAACTGGAAAAACAATGAAAGAAACTAAACAAACAGAACTTGTTAGTTGAGCTGAATGAAACTTGTTTGAGATAGAGAATTTCATACTCATACGACATATTGAAGGATGGAGAGAACCTACCTAACAAGTTTTGCCAACAGAAAAGGGAGCGGGAAGAATAGTTTGGTTTAGGTTTATTTTGTTTGACAGCATATCAACCTCAATGGGTTATTTAATGCTGACGAGATTTTTACAATGGATTTGTATGAATAGAATATACTTTCCTTGCAAAGTGGGTTTCGTTGAGAGCCAGATGTATTGCTGGTAATATTTTTTTCTTCATGTATTTTTGTTGGTAACATTTTCCCTTCGAAATGTTTTGTTGGTAATATTTTTTCATTGAAAAGAGTTTTGTTGGTAAATATTTTCATAGCATTTTGAACTCACTTTGGGGGTTAACTATTTACCCATAGCTGGGACCCTAACAGGTGCTACCACTCCGGGTCAGGGTAGACCTGGGAACAACAGCAATTAAGAGGTGGTTTCATGCTCCTCACAACTTCTCTATCAGAGGCCTTGCTGCTGGATGCAGTTTACCATCATACTCAGGACCAGGAAGAAAAAGAAAAAAAAAAAGCAAACATTGCTAAGATCTACAAAAGCTAAGAAGTTGTGGAGAGCCATGATCATCCACCTTATGAATAGACATAGCACACAGAAAATATAGTATCAGTGAATTCTTTCAGTTTCAATATATTCTTTTCCATGCGCAATGTCCCTTCAGGACATAGGTGCTCATGGACTTCCATTTGCCCCTCTCATCGCTGTTTTTCTTCTTGATATTTCTCCCTAACCCCACTGCGCCATTCACTTGCTCAAGACCATCAAATATTTCTCACACTGCTTTCCTCTGTCTCTCTTTCCCTCTATCCACCCTGTGAGTGTCAGATTCTCCAAACCCTTATTACGTATCCTGATGTTATACTCTAAGTTCTCTACTGATTTGTATCCTCTCCAACACCTTATTGCTCACGTGCTTGGTCTGCGGCATCCTTCTATAGAACCACATTTCTGCTGCCTCGAGCTTCTCCTTCATTCTTGAAGAGATTGTCCAACATTCACTGCCATACAGAAGGAAAGATATCACATCACAGTCTAGTACTCTTTTCTTTGTTTCCAATGAGATTTTCCTGTCTCTTGATACTCTGCTTAGCTTCTGGAATGCATCGTTGGCCCTTCTAATGCATCTTCGGATCTCATTTTAGCACTTTCCATTCTCTATCAGAACACTTCCCAGGTATTTAAATTTCTGCACCCGTAAATGGCATTTTGGAATCATCCTTTTGCTGATTACCATAAATTCAGTAGGTGAACAATTCAACAAGAAAAATTTGAAATAAATATAATGTAAATAAAAATTAGAGATATCATAATGTAATAATAGATGCTTGGTTCATATTATCCTCAGCATCCTTCTGTAGAACCACATTTTTGCTGCCTCGAGCCTCTCCTTCATTCTTGAAGAGATCGTCCAACATTCACTGCCATACAGAAGGAAAGATATCACATAACAGTCTAGTACTCTTTTCTTTGTTTCCAATGAGATTTTCTTTGGTACTCTGATTAGCTTTTGAAATGCATCCTTATTACATAAATAAAATATAAAAGTGCTGAAAATCTCTCCTTGTAACAAAGGTAGGATTAAAAATAAAATCTGTTAATGGTCAGATTTTGGAAAGTGGATTCAGATGAAAACTTTTCAGTACCCCCTGCGTATATCATATATACGAAAAGAAGAAGGCATTCTTTGTATGCATAACATAATTTGTTCAGATGAAAGAATATATTTAATCATTCTTCTTTTATGTGCTGTGTCTTTTCAGGCTGTAGGTGATCATGGCTCTCCAAATCTTCCTGCCCGATGTATCTCTTAAGTTTTGTCATTTCTCCCAAACCCTATTTTGCCATCTATCTGCTCAAACCCACTTTCCCCCCATCTCTCTTTCCCTCTATTCACCCTGTGAGTATCAGATTTTCCAGGCCCTCCTTTCTCATTATGTGTCTATGAAATTTCAACTGTCTCTTCCTAACATTTAATATAAATTTCATTTTTGTTTCCATTTGATTTACTGTAGAAAAAAATTAAATGTCTATATATATATATATATATCAGCTATTTAAGGTAAAGGTATGAAGGAAAAACTTGAAGCAACTGAAGTGTGGTTCTACAGAAGGATGCTGTGAATATCATGGATCGAGCATATGAGCAATGATGAGGTCTTGGAAATGATGGAAACAAAAAGGAAATTAATACTGAGCATCAGGAAGAGACAGCTGAAGTTCCTGGGACACGCAATGAGGAAGGAAAGCTTGGAGAATCTGATACTAACAGGCCAGATAGAGGGAAAAAGAGACAAGGGAAAGCAGCGGATAACATATTTGAAGAACCTAATCAGGTGGATGACAGAACGAGGATTGCATGGTGTAACAGGAGAAGGCGTGCTCAGGGCCACCAGGGAGAGGGAGACGTGGAAGGCCATGATCGCCTACGTCCCGAAGGGACAAGGCACATAGAAGAAGAAGAATGCGTGTTTTGCTGCAGTGGATATCAGCTTGGAGTTTGAATTCCAATTCAAATTGTTGCATTCACTTTGCATAATTTGTTAAAGATTCTCATAGAAGTCTCTATAAATCTAAGATTTAAATAAAATTTGGCGAAATTTCATTTTTATTTTTTGATAATATCGCACATATGAGATAAGTCTAAAATCTGTTTTCAGCTCAGAGATAAGCCATTTTCTCTAGTGTTCCCATACATGATACATGTTTGGGTGATCATGTCTTGAAAGAGATATGACTGTATGGGCAAAACAATTTCCCACAGTAAGTTGCCATTCATTTCTGCAGTAGACTGGTTTCCAACTATAGAACCCAACCTGTACTACTATTTAACCCATACCTGAAGGGAGAAATGATGATTTAATATCTTTCCCAAGGGTATTTGCACATAAGTGAATGCATCAAATTCAACTATTGTTATACTGCAATGAATTTTCTGTTGTTAAACTGCTTAATTAACATAGCTAAGGTATAGAGACTACATGAGTGCTCAAGAAATGAAGGAAGGGGCAGAATATGATGTGTGAGATTAATGACTACTGTGGGGACTGAAAAAATATAAAGAAATCGTGTTTGAATTATCAACTTTGTCAGAGGTTTAGGCATTAAATCATGTAGGAAGAACCAAAAACCATTTTTTAAAAGTCGATTCACTTGGAGGGAAATTCTTTCATAATACGACTAAAAATTTGTCTTAATCCAAATTTGCTTGCATCCTGGGTACGACAATAAACTACATCAAGGCCTCTAATTGGAAAGTTTTGAGGTGCATGGAACCACCCCTTAATTGTTGTTGCTCTTAGGTCTACCCTGACTTGGAGTGGTAGCACCTGTTGGGGACATAGGTATGGGCAAATAGTTAAAACCAAACTGGAGTCAAACCACTATGATATAAGTAGAAAAATAGATTTTTATAGTAAAAAATACCAGAATCACATTTTTGAAGAAAAATTTTACCAGCAGTACATTAAAAAAAAAAAGAAAAAAGAAAAAAATCACTAGCAATGCATTTGACTCAACAAAAACCCCTTCTACAAAAATATGTCAATGAAACCTGATCTATAAACTGATATCTTACAGAAAATGTATATTTTATTCTTGTGAACCTATCCTGAAAAGACCATTGGCCCTATTGAGGTTGATATGTTGCAAAACAAAATAAACCAAACCTGCTTAATGTCACAGCTACTTATGATAAATTTGAAACGTTTGAGACTAGTTTGACCTCTACAATTACAGAATCAGCTTAAAAGTTCAGAGCTCAAGATATTAAAGCCATCCTACCAAATCCTTTAGATTCTATTGATTTTGAGAAATATTCAAAATTCTTAAATAATATGACTAAACTTACATTTTAATCCAAAGAAATCATAGTTTATGCTTTGGAGTTTGGCTGATATATAACAACACCATCAATGTTTTTTTTTTTTGCATTTATTTCTAATTAAAAATGTTAGAGTTCCTTTTCTTATCAATCTCCATATTGAAAAAGCAAAAACAAAAAAACAAGCATGATGAGTTGTGCCCCTTAGTTTGGTCTTCTCTCTTCTAGTCTGACCTCTGAAGTTCCAAAACCAGCTTGAATTATTATTATAGTTTTTTCAGACAACACAGAGGTCAAAGCACCAGACCATGCACTAACAGCTTTCTAAAAACTGTCTCTAGATTCTAGTGATCAAGAGGAACAATCTTAAATAATGACTAACCTTACATTTTATTTCAAACAGGTTGACATTCATGCCTCAAAAGTAATAGCATCTTAAACATTTTTTTTATTATTTACTGCAATGAGAAAATCAGCTCAGCCAACATATTTGCATAAACCATTCATTAAATGTCAAAAAACTGCATGTCGGTTAGTAGGCGACAATATGGCCACCTGTCATATCTCTTGCATATCTTAAGTGGGCAGACTTGAAGCAGACTACCACCACGTTTAATTTTGTTGTTTTACATTTTTTTTTAACATTTTTCAGCGAAGTCCTATCGATTGTTACTTAAACTTACCGATTATTAAAAAAATTCTGAAAAAATTACAATATTTAAACCACTCTGGGGGTGGGGTCAGTTTCTCATACAATGTTATAGTAAACCGATCCTTCATTTTCAAATCACTTGCATTGGGGTCACTTTGTTTATGTTAATTTTGTTGTTTTTCATTTTTTTTTTTTTTTTACTTTTTTCAGCACAGTTCTATAGATTGTTACTTAAACTTTCCAATTTTCAAAAAAATTTTGAAAAATTACAATATTTAAACAAATTTGTTGGAGTGGGGGTCAGTTTCTCATACAATGTTAAAGTAAACCAATCCTCCATTTTCAATCCACTATAAGGTTGTATGAGAAACTGGTCACCCCCACCCTTACAATTGTTTAAATATTGAAATTTTGGCAATTTTTTTTTTGTCATTCATAAAGTTTAAGGTGTAAAAGATAATATTGCTCTGAAAAAAGTCCAAAAAATTAAATAATGAACAAATTTACAGGTGGTGGTAATGTCATACCGGCAACCAGTTTCAAAATGGAGGCTCGATTTACTATAATGTTGTATGAGAAACTGATCTCCCCCATAGAAAATGTTTAAATATTGAAATTTTTCAAAATTTTTTTTGTCAGTCATAAAGCTAAGGGGGTAATCGATAGGACTGCACTGAAAAAAGAAAAAGAAAAACAATGAAATTAAAGATGGTGGTAGTCTGCTTCAGGTCCGCCCTTAAGTGCTTATAAAACAATTTTGCATATGAAGTCTGATAGATCCAATAAAGTAAAACTGGCAGCTGATCTTGAAAATGACCTCCAATCAATTGTTAATTGGTGCAAAAAATGCTATTTTTGCCTTCCATCAGCCTCCAAAAGAACAGCTCATTGTATCTTCTTGGTCCTGACAGCAATTGGAATAGTTATATTGAATCAATAGGTCTGCTGCAAAGGAAAATTGGTTTGTGCTAGTCAGATTTTTTGCCTAAATCGATCTTACATCATTTTTTGTATCTGTGTGTTGAGTATTGCCGCCATATCTGGTCTGATGCTCTGCCTATATATCTTTGACTAGCAGTATAGCCCGGCGTTGCTCGGGTGTAATGAAAGCTTTAAAACTAATCCATGGTCCTGGAGCTCATATTCTTTGGACGTTGGCACAAAAGACTAAAAAGCAATAGTTGTTTCCAGTTAAAGCTAAACCGTAGACTGAAAGAAAAAGGAATGGATGTAAGTCAAATTTTTATTTCCTGGTATCGATATCAAATAAGTTTTTACATCATAAGCTGAATTTTGAAGGCTAAATAAGTCCTCTGATTAAATGGTATCATGGCTGGGACTAAGAACTACAATTATACCTACTTAGAGCCAAACCGGAAGCAAAAACTAAAATAAAAGGGCTGAAAAAAATACAGACATACAGGCAGATAAACAGACAGACACACACACACAGACATCTTGCCTTTTTTATATATATATTATTGATTTTCTGCACTATTGTAAGAACTACAACCTTGAAACTTCTGAATATCATTTCTTATGTCTTTGTCTATGAGTGTATCAAATTTGATTAAAATCGGACCACTCCTTCTATAACCCGATTTTTTCAATTGTCGATTTTTGATATTTATCTGGGGTACCTTGACACAAAACCTAGCTAAGAACACTCGCAGACGCTTTTAGTACAACTGTGTAAATTTTCAAGAAAATCGGTTCAGCTGTTTCGGAGTCTATAGGTAACGGACACACACACACACAGATGCACACACAGACACATACAAAGTTCCATTTATAAATAAGTTTAGATTTAGATTTAGATATCACTTGACAAAATGCAAAGAATTTTTTTTTCCCCATATTTGACATCTTGACTTCAGTCACTTTCCCCATAAGCAAAACATAGCTTCCCTCCATGTTTTCCATGGTAGTTGTTCAAATAAGCTCCCCTTTCTATTTTTAAATGTTATTTCATCCCCTCCCACCCACCAAAACAAACAAAAAAAATAGTACATATGGGAACTAATTAGGACTACATAGAAACTTTGAGGTATTATGGTGGGTGTTGGAACAGTGACTGGGCAGAAGATTATCCCGCAGTAGGTTGCCATTGCTTTCTGCAATAGACTGGTTGCCATCCAAGGCTACAGAACCCAATCTGTCCTGTTATTTAACCCATAACTGGAGGGAAGAGATGGATTAATACCTTTTCCAAGGGTATTTGTGAGTAAGTGAATGCCATGAATTCAACTGGAATTCGAACTCGGCTTCCCCAATTTGTCATTCTCAGTCGATATCCACTGCACCACAACGCACATCCAAGGTATACTGTAGTATGTCAATAATTATGGCTAGCTAAGTTTCAGATAAGACATATTGAAGACCAGCACTCCCCTCCTTTCCCTTTTAGCCTTGTGCCACATTTTTGTATTATTCAAAATAAATATTGATCTCTTCTTTTGACCCTTGACCACATGAATTTAAGTGCAGTACTAGATTGGCTACTAGGGACCATCGGCTTACTGTTGAAATAGCTGGATTAAACTGCCGGTTCTAGTCTTATAATTTCTTTTCTTGAACTTATCACAGGTGAAACTCTTCCAATTTTTTACCTCCCTGCCACCTATAATCTTCAAAAGTTTAAATGCAAAATCAATCACCATCTTCTGTGTGAATCCCGTTCTTTTATTATCCTTTCTCCTCGTGAGAGTCTTCTCATTTTCTTTTGCTCTTGGTCACACATCATCTCTTAGTGGCATTATCATCAACAAGTTTTCTCAAGGTATAAAGTCAGTCAGTTAATTGCCATATCTGATAAACACTTTGGGCAATCATGTCTTGAAAAGGACATAACTGACTTGGCAGAAGATTATCCTACAGTAGGTTGCCGTTGCTTTCTGCAGTAGACTGGTTGCCAGCCAAGGTTATAGAACACAATCTGTCCTGTTATTTGACTCATAGCTAGAGGGGGAAGAGATGTATTATATGAAGTAGTAATTAGTGGGGGGATCTGTTTATTACTTCAGAACAATAGAAAATTGATCCCTCACTTTATGACAAGTAGAAGCCTTAATCATTATTCCAGCTATTATATTCAGTCAGTCAGTTAAGTGCCATACGTGATACATGTTTGGGTGATCATGTCTTGAGACATGACTGACTGGGCAGAAGATTATCCCGCAGTAGGTTGCCATTGCTTTCTGCAGTAGACTGGTTGCCAGCCAAGGCTATAGAATCCAATATGTTCTATTATTTAACCCATAACTGGAGGGAAGAAACAGATTAATACCTTTCCCAAGGGTATCTGTGCATAAGTGAATGCAAGAAATTCAACTGGAATTTGAACTCAGCACCCCGATTTGTCATTCCGAGTCGATATCCACTGCACCACAATGCACATCCAAGGTATAAAGTACTGTTTCCAAATTTAGGCCAAAACATTCTTTAGCATTCATGTGTCAGTTACACCTGTGTTTCTGAATAGTCATTTAGAATTTTTTTTTTTTATATCAAGTCTTACAAATAATAATTGATGACTAAGGACCATCAAAGACGACATATACCTGGAGAAAATATCATCAGAGTCATTAAACATAAGATGAAAATAAATATCTTCACCAAAAGGAAAAACATGTTTGTCTAATCATTAAATAAAAATGTGCCACAGTCTTGACATGAATCTCATTTAGAAGGTGAATGAATTTCTAAACAGATCTTATCTTTTTACAACTCCAGGGTATTATTAAATTTATGTAAAACTAGCAGTATAGCCTGGTGTTGCTCGGGTGTAATGAAAGCTTTAAAACTAATCCATGGTGCTGGAGCTCAGACTCAACCTAAAGAATATTTGTGCGAAGTTTGGTGAGAATCAGATAAAGATTGTGGATTTGTATAAAGGACATACAGACAGATAAACACACACACACAAACGTCTTGCCTTTTATATATATATATATATATATATATATATAAAATCGATTTTCTGCACTACTATAAGAACTACAACCTTGAAACTTCTGAAAATTGTTTCTTATGTCTTTGTCTATGAGTGTATCAAATTTGATTAAAATCAGACCACTCCTTCTATAACCTGATTTTTTCGATTATCAATATTTATCGGGGTTACCACGACACAAAACCTAGCTAAGAACACTCGCAAACGCTTATAGTACAACTGTGTAAATTTTCAAGAAAATCAGTCCAGCCATTTTGAAATCTATAGGTAATGGACACACACAGAGACACATACACAAAGTTCCATTTATAAATAAGTTTAGATATACTTTCTCCACATATTAAGTGTAGTTGAACACAAGACAAATGCACAACCATGGCTCTCCACTGATTCCTATTCTTTATCATAAATAAATATATATATATATATATATTCATAATTAAGTAGTATCCTTGGTAAGGTTAATTCCACGGGGGATCTTAATCAAATGAAAACTAAGTTAGAAATTAACAGTATTGTAATGAAAAATTGGACAAATTTATTGGTGATATTTTATTTCATGAATATTAAGAAAATAGATGGAAAGTTTTTACAAACATCAATGAGTTAGATTTATCCAGACAGAAGCAGTAAAGTGGGGGGAGGAAAATCTTTTGTTGTTGAGAGAGGAAGTTACATTTACAATGTTAATTTTTGAATGCTGATGTCATGGTTGTAAAATTGTGTTTATGAAAAAATCCCAGATGATACGATGAGCTTGGATTGAACTTTTCTTAGGGTTGAACATTTTCCAATACAAGACAGTAAATTTAGGGACCATATTTTAAACAGATAAACTGAAGTGTTAGATATTTATGTTCTGATGTCAAAAATAATATCTTCATCTATAATAAACATAATCATTTTAGTTTCATGACAATAATAATATTCTTTTGATCATAGTAGTATGATAATGTTTAAAAAAATATTATACTAAATCTATCTATCTAAACTTATTTATAAATGGAACTTTGTGTGTTTGTGTGTATCTGTTACCTATAGACTCCAAAACGGTTGAACCGATTTTCTTGAAAATTTACACAGTTGTACTATAAGCATCTGTGAGTGTTCTTAGCTAGGTTTTGTGCTGAGGTACCCCCCGATAAATATCAAAAATTGATAATCGAAAAAATTGGGTTATAGAAGGAGTGGTCCGATTTTAATCAAATATGATACACTCATAGACAAAGACATAAGAAACGATATTTAGAAGTTTCAAGGTTGCAGTTCTTACAATAGTGCAGAAAATTTCATACCGATACCAGGAAATCAAAATTTGAATTACATCCATCCATTTTTCTTTCAGTCTACAGTTTTGCTTTAACTGGAAACAACTACTGCTTTTTAGTCTTTCGTGCCAACGTCCAAAGAGTCTGAGCTCCAGGATCATGGATTAGTTTTAAAGCTTTCATTACACCTGAGCAACGCCAGGCTATACTGCTAGTATAGAATAAATATAATAAAAATCTTAGTAATAATATTATAATAATAATAAAACCAAAAAATGTTCAGAAATTTAAATAATGGAAGTATTAATGATACTATAAATATAAAATAATAGAAAAACAATTTTAAAAAAAAGTGGGGATGGAATTACCATGATTAGAATGTATAAAACCTTAACAAGGAATTACTTGAATATTTTATGATAACATTGAGGGCTATTTTAAGGGACTTGAATTATATACCTATCCGCATAAAACCCTTATATTCACACCCGCTTGTTTGTAACTACATAAATACTTTACATGTATATACACCATATATACATATGAACTTGCATACACTCCTCATCTTTATTGTTTAAATTTCTAATTGTTTTTTTAATTATAATTATTGTAAGTTATTATTATTGTTATTATTAATAATGATTAAGTTTTTAATTATATTTCTTTTATATTTAGTATAAATTTTTTATCATTAACATTATTATCATACTACTACAATCGAAAGATTAATATTATTGTCATGAAACTAAAATGGTTTTATTTACAAGACAAAGACATTATTTTTACAGTCAGAATTAACATAAAAATCTAACAATTCAGTTTATTTAACACTAGCAGTATAGCCTGGCGTTGCTCGGGTGTAATGAAAGCTTTAAAACTAATCCATGGTCCTGGAGCTCAGACTCTTTTGACATTGACATGAAAGATTCAAAAGCAATAGTTGTTTCCAGTTAAAGCGAAACTGTAGACTGAAAGAAAAATGAATGGATGTAAGTCAAATTTTCATTTTCTGGTATCGATATCAAATAAATTTTTTTGTCGTAAACTGAATTTTGTAGGCTAAATAAGTCCTCTGAGTAAATGGTATCATGGCTGAGACTAAGAACTACAATTATACCTACTTAGAGCCAAACCGGAAGCAAAAACTAAAATAAAAGGGCTGAAAAAATACAGACATACAGGCAGATAAACACACACACACACACACACACACAGACATCTTGCTTTTTTTATATATATATTATTGATTTTCTGCACTATTGTAAGAACTGCAACCTTGAAACTTCTGAATATCGTTTCTTATGTCTTTGTCTATGAGTGTATCAAATTTGATTAAAATCAGACCACTCCATCTATAACCCAATTTTTTCGATTATCGATATTTATCTGGGGTACCTTGACACAAAACCTAGCTAAGAACACTCGCAGACACTTATAGTACAACTACTGTGTAAATTTTCAAGAAAATTGGTTCAACCATTTCGGAGTCTATAGGTAATGGATACACACACACACACAGTTTAGATAGATATGCTCCCTAAATTTACTGTTCTGTATTTGAATATTCAATTCCAAGGTCATCTTACCATCTGTATTTTTTTTGTAAACAATATTGTAAGCATGATATCCATGTTCAAAAATTAACATTGTAAACCTAACACCCTCTCTCAACAACAAAATGTTTTCTTTTTTCACCTCCCACCCCCACTATTGCTTTCATTTGGATAAATCTAACCAATTGATTTTTGTAATATATTGGTGTGAGGTGTTGAATATTTTCTTACTATTCACAAAATAAATTATCACCAATGGATTTATAAATTTGTCCAATTTATTTTCATATATATATATTGTTAAATATAACAAACAATGAATGTCTCTTATGTTTAATCCTGAGCCGTTCTAAATATTGCATTTTGGCTTTAATTTAATAAAGACAAAAATTGTCTAACATTTGGATATTTTTGTTATTATGCTGGTTCTAAACTATCAGCTTACATGAGCCATCTTCAGATAGGTTACAGGGATGTTAACAAAGACATCCACCATCAAAGATGATATAATTTGTGTTGACATAAAACATTGCTATGTGACAATAACAATCTCCAAATAGCAGACACAGGTCATAAATTTGTAATGTGGTTCGATGATGTGAGAGACCGAAATGCATTGCAATCTAATGTGTTTTGACTAGATTGAAATGTGATTTTATTGAGTGTGGGTTGTTTTGATTTAATGTAGATGGCCTCCAATATCTGAAGTTTCTTTATACTGTGTGTATGTGTGAGTATTATTGTATTGTTAACTAAAATCTGTCTAATATTACCTCCATGGCTGTTTTTCTAAGAAATGTTGTTTAATTGAACTCTAATCAGAAAAGTGGTAGCTCAGTCTATGGGAGAGTGTGGTTGTAGTAAAACCAATATATCAGGTCATCCCATAATTCTGTCTGAATTTAACTTCATTAAATTTGAATAAAATTTAGTTGTATTTTAGAATGTCAAATGAAATTAAAAAACCTTTTTATGTATTTGGATACATTTAAACTAACTAAGCCCTTCTAACATGGAGGTATCCAAGGAACATTTAAGGCACATAATGATTTACGAATAAAAAAGAGGAAAATCTGCAACAAAAGTGGCTCGAAACATTCACTCAGCTTATGGAAATTAGTGCATGAATGAAAGAACTTGCAGACGATGGTTTACAAAATTCCGAAGTGGAGATTTCAGCCTTGAAGATGAAGATCGAACAGATCATCCAGTTGAGTTTAATGATAAGCTCCATGAGGCAGCAATTGAAGAAAATCCTGCATTATCAGTTGAAGAATTGGCAATAAAGCTTAATTCAAACAATGCAGCTGTTCATCGTCATTTATCACTGAAATATTCACATTAGATCTTCTGGTGTGAATGCCAAGCAGTACAGCTTGCTGTTTCCAAATTTCTATTGGAGTGAATTGTGTTAAGGTACTCTTTTTCTCACATCAGTCAGTTAAGTGCCATACGTGATACACGCTTTGGGCGATCATGTCTCGAAAGAGACATGACTGACTGGGCAGAAGGTTATCCCGCAGTAGGTTGCCATTGCTTTCTGTGGTAGACTGGTTGCCAGCCAAGGCTATAGAACCCAATCTGTCCTGCTATTTAAGCCATAACTGGAAGGAAGAGACGGATTAATACCTTTCCCAAGGGTATTTGCGCATAAGTGAATACAATGGATTCAACTGGAATTCGAACTCAGCTCCCTGGTTTCTCATTCCGAGCCGATATCCACTGTACCACAATGCGCATCCTCCCATTTTCTCACATACTGTGCCCAATTGACCTTACTATACAGTAGAGTCAACAAAATTTAAGACAATTCACATGTTCAAAATTAAAAATATATAATGTCGACAATTTACCCATAGCACCCTGTATATTAGTGTGTGTGTGTGTGTGTGTGTGTGTATAAAAGTTGAATATATTGATTGGAGTCTAACAAGATAATAGAATCATGTAAAAAGAACAAATAGGAAACATGCATCACTTTTATTAGAGCTTCATCAGAGATTGAGAGAAAAAATTTCTCTCCATCTCTAAAGAAGCTTTAATAAAAGTTAAACACGTTAGATTGAGATGTTTCCTGTTTGTTGTATAGACTGGTGGATATACAACAAACCAACATAAATTCCTACACTTTAACAGTTGTCATCCCCTTAAATTAAAAAAAATCTATCGTATACAGCTCATTTCTAAGAATCAAACGCATATGCTCAGACCATCCAGATTTTCTAAACAACATTAACAACCCAACAAAGCAATTTCTAAAATGTAAATACCCAATAAAAATAATACAAGAAGCACTAAATAAAACCATCCACATAAATCGTAACACACTTCTCACATACAAGAAAAGAAAAAACAACAACCGAATTCCCATGGTTTTTAACCACAATCAACATTCACACATGCTTATCCAAAATTTTAAAAATGATTACAAGAACCTCCAATTAAACAAAAAAATCAAAGACATTTTTGATAAACCACCCATAAATGCAATGAAACAAACACCCAACCTATCAACTATCCTCACTTCTAACAAATATCTAAAAAACACAAACCTATCAGGGAATTTAAAATGTCAGAAACCCAGGTGCCTAATTTGTAAACATTTGGTAAACGACACAATATTCTCTGTACCCAACACCAAAATCAAATTGCACCCACCACGCCTCACTTGTGACAGTGAAAACATTATATACTTCCTCTTCTGTTCAATATGTCCCAATAGTGGATATATTGGCGAATCCGGTAATAGCTTTAGATTTCGCTTCAATAATCACAAACTTAATATACACCAAAATAATCAATATTCCCCAGCAGGAGCACATTTCAGTCAACCGGGTCACACCTTAGAAAATTACAAATGTTTACTAATAGACTCCAATTTTAGTTCTACATACACACGCAGAAAGAAAGAAAAATACTGGATTTTAAAATTAAATACACACAAGCTAGAGTTAAATAGGGACTTAGGTGCTTTGAATCTTTACAAATACTTCAATAACTAAACTTTTTAGATACATTTTTAAAAAATGTTTGAAACTATTTTAGATACATTTAAAAAAAATTTTTATCTAAAACAAATTTACAAGCATTATTAAAGATAGGTTTAGGTTTAGGTTTAGGTTTAGGTTTAGGTTTACAAACATAATTTTAAAAAAACCTGTCGCTTTCAACGTCACTTGATGTAAAAACAAAAACTCTCTCCACAAACGTGTCACGTGATGTAAACAGACTCTTCACAGAGACTCTTGCGAAATCTCGCAAAATACATTACTAATTCAAATTTTAAAATCATTTGTTTCTGATGAAGGACCGAGGGCGGTCTGAAATATAAAATATAATAGTAGAAATAAACAAATACTGTCAAAAAAACACATTTTTAAACTCAAAACGTTTTAATATTCTTTCCTATATATATATATACTGACTAGGCTCAATGTTGCAACATTGAGCCTGGTCAATACTTAGATGGGTGACCGCTTGGGAATACCAGGTGTTGTAAGTGTTTATTGACAGATGTGCGTTGTGGTACAATGGATGTCAGCTTAGAAAGGGAAATCGGTGAGCCAAGTTCCAATTCCAGTCGAACACTCTGCATTCACTTACACACTGGTACCCTTGGGAAAGGTACTAATCCATCCCTTCCCTCCAGTTATGGAGTTAAATAACTGACGTCTGCTGTTCATGTGATCTGTGGCAAACTTCTGCACCGATTGTTTGTTATCAGCATTTTCAAAAAGTGTGGATGGTGCTACACAATCCTTCACCACTCTAAACAATTCTCTGTGTGTCAGTTTAACTGAGTTAGACACTCATACGTCGAAATCAATGAGAGAGTCCATAATACACACACTGTGATATTGAAGGTATACAGTTGTAAAACTCAATCCAATATTATATGATGGTTCAATCAGGGAACCGTCAAAAAATTCCTGTCCAACCTATGCCAGCATGGAAACGAATGTTAAATGATGATATTATGTGTATATATATATATATATATATGTGTGTGTGTGTGTGTGTGTGTGTGTGTCTGAGAGAGAGACACTGAAGTATATAAAATGATGATTAGATTACCTATGCATAATTAGATGAGAGGATGTTTCCTAATTTATATATGCATGAATGAACTCTTTACTGGTAACTGTATTTGGATTTTAAATAAAAAGCAAAAATGTGCCGAGCACAATCAATATTTTTGCATGAAAAGCAAAGTGTCAGGATCACACAATTATTAATGTTAAAGTCAATACTTCAAATAAGTCCTGACATTTTACGTTCATTTTTTTTTTTACTCCAACAAAGACTAGTGTCACAACTGTTACTGCTATAATATTGTCTATTCATTAGATAATCCTAATCCTTGATAAGCAGGATTAGCCAATTACATCATGTAACCTGCTGACATTTCAGCGTTATTTGACTGACATATATTGTCTGTCATGTCTTATAAATATATATTGGGGGAGGGATATTTTCAAAGGAAAAAACATTATTTTGATTTGAGAAGTTTAGTCACTTAAGACAAAAGTCCTTTGTTAAAATGAATGCCAGAAAATAGTATTTCAACCAAACTTGAAAATGATAGTTTTTGGAGAGTTAGACTGGTTGAGGACATTTTAGCACATCTTTGAATAAAAATATAACTAATACAGTGTGAGCACACTTATTTGAAAAACTAAGCTCCAAGTACTCAACAAAAAAAACAAACATATATATATATAGTCATCCGCAGAGATCTGTTTTGCTGTATCACAGCTCATCAGTATGGTTAGACTCCGATTGCTTTTTAACCCAGGATTGAAACCCAACCAAATTGGCGTCAGTCAGCGATTCTACCTCTGGGCTATGGGTGTTCGGTAGAAGAAGGCAAATGTTTTAGCATGTATATTATCATTATACACGCCAATAGCCAGAGTGCTCTAATTCATTTACTGAATGAGCGATATATATAAGTTAGTTTAGAACATGTACAAATTATAATTTACTACAAAAGTGTACATTTGTTTTGACATTAAAAACAATGTCTCATCGGGTTGCTAATAATGATGGCACTAAATGTTATTTTTGAAAACGAAAAAAGTTAAAAAAGTTTGTAGTATTTCTGATATAAATTTCAGCATCCTTAGGATTCTCCAAGGTTGAAATCAAACACATATATACCAGGGATTTTGTTAAGCATTTATTAGGTAGTGGACATTGGCTCGGGTTTCTACAATTACATGAGTTATTATAATGGGGCAAATTGACATGGGTGTTAGTTGTTTCTGTTGTATGATTTCAAAATTTTATTTTTATGTAATTTAATTATTTTTTCTAAGTTGTTGGAGCAACGATAACTGAGTTTTATTGTATTTCTATTGAAAATTTTGCTTAAAGGGTTATTTTTGGGGAAATGTTTATCTACTAATTTAAGAAATTTATTTCCCAGTTTAAAATTAACTCACTGATTAAATGGAGGGTTATACCATATGATTTTCCTGCTTCTGTTTCTCCTTTTTGAGCGACTAAATTTTTCCACAAAACTGATCTCGGAAGATCGATAACCATTGTCTCTAAGAATTTTATTGTAAGTTGTTTTATGCTTATCGAATATTTTCTTATTTGAGGAG
>JBBBDQ010000942.1:4195000-4215000 GCA_037127315.1 Ascarosepion bandense
ACACAGAGAAATAACTGAGGCCCAATTGAATGATGTCCACATCACTCTCTTGCTGATCTCTAGCATAATGTCAAAACTGGACCCTCACAAAGCGAGTGGTGGGGATGGAATCCCAATCATAGTCTTAAAGAATTGTGCCCCTGAACTCTCCTCTATCCTTTCTAAGCTCTGCAACCTCTGCCTATCTTGCTCCTGCTTTCCTGCCTGTTGGAAGTCTTCTTCTGTGGTTCCAATATTCAGGAACACTGATGAACCCTCGGACCCCACAAATTACCACCCCATCAGCCTTCTTCTGATCTTTGGCAAAGTGTTCGAAGCCATTATCAATGCCAAGGTCGTTCAGCATCTCACAGCTCACGGGCTCCTCTCAGACAAACAGTATGGCTTCCACTTCACCAGGTCTACTGCTGATATGCTAATGACCATCACCAAGTATATATATCAAGCTCTCAACAAGAATGGTGAAGCCCGAACTGTCGCCTTGAATATCTCTAAAGCATTTGACAGAGTATGGCATGCTGGCCTTCTACGGAAACTGCGAAGCTATGGCATAACTGGACTTTTGTTGGACTTAATCCAGTCATTCCTCTCTAACAGCACACTGAAGGTGATATTAAACAAACATGCCTCCCAAAACTACCCTACAAACGCGGGTGTCCCCCAAGGCTCTATCCTGGGTCCTACGCTCTTTCTAATCTACATCAATGATCTCCCCGATGCTATAAGATCACAAGTGGACATGTACTCTGATGATACCACAGTTTACTCTCGCCTTGATCAAAAATCTGGTGTTGATGACAAAGCAAACCTCGCTGCTGAGCTTGAAAAGGACCTCCAATCCGTGGTGGATTGGGGTAAGAAATGGCTCGTAAAATTCAATTCTTCCAAAATGAAGCTGCTATCAATTAACCACCACAAACAACCGCACCTCCCTCCCATTAGTATGGAACAGGGTTGCCTCCCAGAGAGTAAAACTACACCTGCTTGGCCTGACATTTTCAGCAGACCTCAAGTGGAATGACTACATCGAATCCATTACTAAACCCGCTGCTATGAAAGTTGGCCGGAAATTCTTTCCGTCTGAATCTATCCTGCACTTATATAAATCTACCATCTGCCCGTGTATTGAGTACTGCTGCCACATCTGGTTGTGTGCCCCTGCTATCCTCCTCGGGGTTCTCGACAAAATACAGTGAAGAATCTGTAATGTGATTGATTCTGACTTGGCTGACCGGCTGCAGTCACTCTCTCACCAGCGTGATGTGGCTTCCCTGTGCCTCTTCTATAAATACTTTCATGGCTTCCGCTCTGACGAACTTAAATTATTGGTGCCCATTAGATGTGAATTTGCACAAGATACTAGATTGGCAACTAAGCCCCACCCTTTTACAGTGAAACCAATGAAATGGAACCGCAATTTCTACTTCAACAGCTTCTTTCCTCACACTTCCCGCCTGTGGAATTCCCTACCGCATACTTGCTTCCCCGACGGCTACAACCTCCAGGAGTTTAAATGTAGGGTCAATAGACACCTCCTAACACACTAACTCACACCCACTCTCTCCAACTCTCTCCCTATGTACATCCTAAGTCGTCTATCACCCTCCTTCTGACATTTCCTATACCCAATCACTCTTCCCTGTGCTATAGTGGCAGTGGAATTCCTTGCTTGGGGTGACACGATTAAAAAAAAAAAATATACACACACATACAGATATATACACATATATACACACACATTATATATATACACTTACATAAATACACACACACACATATATATATATACACACACATATATATATATATATACTTACATAAATACACACACATATATATATACACACACACACACATAGACATATATATACACAGCTATATACATTTATATATACATATGTACACCTACTTACATACAAATAAATATATATATATATATATATATATATATACATACACACACATTAACACACAACTACATACATAACTATATATATATATGCATACAGCTACATACATACATGCACACACACACATATATGTATATATATATATATATACCTACACACCTGCATGCATACATATATATTTATACATCTATATATATATATATATTTACATCATATACACCTACATGCATACATACACACATACACAATAACAATATATATTTACTCACACACATATACACACATACATACCTAAGCGCGCACGCACACACATATATACACGCCTATATGTATATACCTTTATACATACATATACACACAAATATATGCATAAAATATATATATACACACACACATGCATATATATATCTCAATACATACATCCTACGTACATATATCCACACACATATATATGCATACATGTATGTACATATATATCCCTATATAAATACCTATATTTCCCTACATACATATCCACAGACATATATATACACACACACACCTACATAACATATTTAATTTTATTTTTTTACATCATAGTGGTTGTTCCAAGGAGAGAAATTTATAAGAAAAATTTGCGAAAACCGTGAATGTTTTTTGTTTAAAGTTAGATTTTTGGTTGTTATTATTATTATTAATATTACTTGCTTTTTGTGTAATATATAAAGTGTCCATCAGTGGCATATACACCTACATACATCACGTTTGTAACACGGACCTTCCGTCATCAGGGACAAATTCATCGGACACCGTTTCTTTGTTTACCTAATTTTTACCTCTCGTCTCGTCTTATTCTTGTTACTATTTTTATTTTATTGTTTATTTTTTCCCCTTTCTCTTTCCTTCTTTGTGTTTTCTAGCCTAGACTATACTTCCTTTAGCTTTAATTCCTTTTTTATCACGTATTATCTTTATTATCTACTCTCGGCAACGTGATAAAGCTAACGTGAGTAGAGTTTTTCTATTTGGCGCGATCTTCAGAATCTTCCTCTTTTGGTCCCTATATACACATACCCCCTTGTTTGACGTTCCGCCGTTCCATATAACTTTGGTATGTTTTATTTAATTCTTCTTTAGCCTCTTCATCGCCTTTGTATTGAAAATGTGTTATTGTGGCACGACGGATAGTTTGTTGCCTCTTTATTCCTGTGTCGCTCATTCAACCAGCTTTTGTACTTTCTAGCCCAGAAACATTGATTATTATGAAATAAATATGGGACTTTTTTTTTATGCAAAATTTGCTCAGTCATTTTTATCCTCCTTTACCATGTCTATCATTGTGAAATTGCCACTTTCTAGTTCTTAACGCTGAGCTGTCTTTCCGAATCTGTTGCTTTGTTGTATTTATTTTGATTTTTGAATACAACCCTTGCTTCGCAGTTAGCACATTTCCCACTACCATACTGCCTTGTGGCTTCTTTGTTCTCTCTTGCTTCCTTCTCGGTATCTAGCCTTTTTATTTCTGTCTTTTTCGTCGCAGTGGACTCATCTTTTTTGTTCATTTTTCTTTCAGATTTTTCAACTGATTCACAGAATAAAATCTTTCGTTTTTCAATGGAATTCGTCCGTGTTTTCTTGTGAATTCGAGTTTACACTGGCTGTCTCTAAACAAAAGCAAGATGTTTTTTTAGCATTTTGTCCAGGGCAGCACATGTACATTTTTTATACACACACACACACACACATCTATATTCAGAAATTAACATGAATATGTTCACTACAAAAGTAGCTTTTTTGTTTTGACACTACTTGTGTCGTATCAAGTGATGAGATTTATTTCAAGATGAAAGGTTTTAAAATGTTAAAAACAAACCAAACCCCCTTAATCAGGGAGGCATTGTTGCATAGACAGTGTGGACCAATCACAAAGTAAATTCGGCGGACCTGAAGGAGACTACCACCACCTTTAAATTTGTTGTTTTCCATTTTTTTTTTACTTTGTTTCAGCGCATTCTTGTCGATTACACCCCAAACTCTCCGATTGACAAAAAAATTGAGAAAATTTTAATATTTAAACAAATGGGGGGGGGGGGAGCTCAGTTTTTCATACAACATTATAGTAAATCGATCCTCCATTTTGGAACCACTCGCCGGTACGACATGACCATCACCTGTAAATTTGTTGATTATCAATGTTTTTTTTTTGTTTTTGTTTTTCAGTGCAATCTTACCGATTGACAAAGAAAATTTGGAAAAATTTCAATATTTAAACAATTTGGAGGAGGTGCTCAGTTTTTCATACAACCTTCAAATCGATCCTCTGAAATTAACTTTT
The DNA here is from genome assembly GCA_037127315.1 of Ascarosepion bandense. Taxonomy (NCBI): domain Eukaryota; kingdom Metazoa; phylum Mollusca; class Cephalopoda; order Sepiida; family Sepiidae; genus Ascarosepion; species Ascarosepion bandense. The sequence goes on from JBBBDQ010000942.1 coordinate 4,199,225, forward strand.
TTGTTTGCGTATATTCAACAACTGAATCCTTTGCAAAATTTTTGAATTAAGCTATTCTGGAGTTTCTGAGGAAGATGTCATCGTAAGGATTGAAGAAAATTCTTCCCCAAAAAATCAAAACAAAGTGAGCCCAACATGAGTGGTTCCAAAATGGAGGATCGATTTACTATAACATTGTATGAGAAACTGAGCCCCCCACCTCAATTGTTTAAATATTGAAATTTTTCTAAATGTTTTTTGATAATCGGAAACTTTATGTAATAATCAATAAGACTGTGCTAAAAAAAAGGGTAAAAAAAATGAAAAACAACAAATTTAAAGATGGTGGTAATCTCTTTCAGGTTCTCCGTAACTTTTAATTTGAAGAATATGTGAGCAGATTCAAAAAACAAGGGGGGGGGGGGGCATTAATATTAATATTTGATTAAATTGAGATCAGCATTATTAATCGACTATTAGATTGGTTTATTTTTATTGCAAATTTTAAGTTCTAAGTTTACCAAAAAATTATTAGATTTACAAAGTTATTCATATATTAAATGAGGAAAAGACATGAACGCACACATATGAACCTACAAACATCCACACATGGACAAATAGATGAGTATACACACATACACTGGCAAACAAACACATAAACAGTTTAATATATGCCCACATATATACATACACAAATTTCAAAATTTTGCTTTTATAGACTTGTCAATTTGTTAAATTTTAAAGTCAAAATGTGTTGGAGAATAGACAGTGGCTGCTACAATTATTAGACACATGTAAGAGCGGATTTGTAAAATGACAATATATCCTTGCATGAATGAATGAGGTCGGGGCAAACACAATCATATTTCAGTGCATGAACACATAAACGTAATTAGATATATAATCACACAAATACACAAGCTAAAAACGAAAACATACACAATTAAAAACTCCACAGATCATCATATACAAACGAAAAGATATGACCACATACATGAAAATACTTATGCAAACTTTTCGCATAAACATACACAAATAAGCACAGGAATATTCACACAGAAGCATACACGCATATATAAACGTGCATAGACAAGAATATATATATATATATATATATACATACATATATAATGCATGTTTGTGTGTGTGTGTGTGTGTATATATATAGATAGATAGATAGATAGAGAGAGAGAGACGCATACATGGACATCTTAACATGTATACATACAAATATGGGTATACACAAACACACACAAATATATGCATACATACACATCAGAAAGTAAAACAAAATACCAATATGTCTACCAGTACAAAAAAATAGATCTACACCTATATACATACATACTCTAATACTCAGACATTAATTTTCTATTATTTGTTGCGTACCTTCATCTGTCCCAGACACTTCAATAAATTCCTCCTAGATATTCAATCCTGCACATATCACCACACTAACACCCAACCCAACAGCAACCGCTAACCTATACAGCCATGAGGTATTCAATCCGACACTATTTATTGTGCCCATACTCGACAGACTCCAATACAGCACATACCATCCGGCCAATACCCAACACTCTTCCTTATAGCACCGACCATCAAGCCAACACCTAAAAACCATGATTCTCAAGGCCCAAGTCACACACTATTTCCAAACTTTATACTAGTCTCTGGCATTGTGACAACCAATGTCGGGCAAAACGCCTCACAAATATCAGTATGATAACACATGGTGAACGAAACATCCAGTAGAGATCAACTAGAACACCCAACTCAAACAAAACCATATATATATATATACCTATATATATATATATAAACATTAATAGATATATAAACACACACACACACACACACACCTACATAAATATAAACATATATATTTAGTGTATCAAGGCAGCAAATAATTTTCTAAACATATACTGTTAAATATAAGAGACAATGAATGTCTATTATATTTAATCATGAGCCATTCTAAACATCATATTTTGGCCTTAATTTCAGTTGAAAATAAAGACAAAAATTCTCCAACATTTGAATAATTTTTTATTAAGTTAGATCTAAGCTTTCGGCTCACATGAGCCATCTTCAGAGAGGTTATTAAGACGATAACACAATAACATCCACTATCAGCGATGATTTTATTTTGTGTTGACAAAACTCCGCTAGGCAACAACAATAGTTACCAAAAATAACAAATGCAGTTCTCAAATTTACAATGTGGTTCTATGATGTCACACTACGTGATAGCGCAATATAACAACAGAACCATGTATTCAAATGCAATGTAATGTTTTATGACCAGATTTAAACCTGATTTTATTAAGTGTGGGTTGTTTGGATTTAATGTACATGGCCTCCAATATCTGAAGGTTCTTTTTACTGTGTGTATGAGTAAGGATCATTGTGTTATTGACTAAAATCTGTCTGATATTGCCTACATGTTTATGTTTTTCTGAGAAATGTTTAATTGTACTCTGATCAGAAAGGTGACATGTAAGTCTACGGGAGAGCGTGGTTGTAGTAAAACCAATATATGTTGTGGGTTTATTATTAGTACCAGAGATACAATCTCTGAACGGGCATGTAAATTGATACACTACATTGGTTTTTTGTAGAGAATTTAGTTTAGTGCTTGTAGGGTTATTAGAGACTATGAGGTCAATTATTTTGAATTTTTTATAATATATGAGTTTAATTTGATTATTACTATCCACTGGTTTAACATTTCTACGTATTATGTTTTTGTGAGTTTTTAATCTTGTTTGTAATTATTATGTATTTAGTTGCAATAGTATAAGTCAATAGTGTTATGTTTATTTTGATGTAAACCATTATTATTAATATTATCAATATTGTTAGAGCTAATGTTAACTTTTTTGAGATACATTTTAATCTGTTGATCAATAACAGAGTTAGGAAATCCATTATTGACAAGTGTTTGCTTAATGTTGTGTAATTCTTTATAAAATATGGATTTGGAAGAAGATATATGTGTGTGTTGAATTAAGTTTTTTATAACAGCTAACTTATATTGTTGGGAGCATTCACTATTATAATGTAAATTTGAGAACAGTGAACTTAATATTAATAACAGCATTCCATTCCTTGATGTATTCATTGATTCTAGCACACATAGATTTACTACTTCTCTATATAGGAAATCAACTAGTATAAACTCTTGTCTTCTTTATTATAAATATACATACACACACCTACATATATATACATTTCCTCAACATATACTGTTAAATATAAGAGACAATGAATGTTTATTATTTTTAATCACAATCCAAACATCATAATATGGCTTTAATTTCAGGTGAAAAAAGACAAAATCTCTTCTTCCACTATGTTGGTTCCAAGTTTTCGGCTCACATGAGCCACCTTCAGAGAGGTTACAGGTACACTAGCATAAAAACATACATCCACAATCAAAGATGATTTTATCTTGTGTTGACATAAAACATTGCTAAGCAATGATAACAGTTACCAAATAGACGCAGTTCGTAAATTTGTAATGCGGTTCTACAAAGTCACACTGTGTGAGAGACCAAAATGTTAACAGAACCATATATTTAAATGCAATGTCATGTGTTATGACCAGATTGAAATGTGATTTTAAGTGTGGGTTTTGATTTAATGTAGATGGCCTCCAATATCTGAAGGTTCTTTTAACTATGTGTATGAGTGAGTATTATTGTATTGTTAACTAAAATCTGTCTAATATTACCTACATGGCTATGTTTTTCTAAGAAAATGTTTAATTGAACTCCGATCAGAAAGGTGACAGGTAAGTCTACGGGAGAGTGTGGTTGTAGTAAAACCAATATATGTAGTGGGTTTTGTTTCATGTATTCTGATGGGATGCCGCTGATACTAGAAATCAACAAACATGAAGTGTAACTTCTATGACGCCATTTTTATTTCAACTACTCTACATGCGGGTCTTAACCAATCAAAACATTCACCGTAAGATGACGTCTGTCTTTTCTCATTCCCATATGTAAGATCTTTTCTAAAATAAAATTAAAAATAAAGTAAAAATAAATTGTTTTTATTTTTTAGGCTCACTAGGAGAAAGATGTAAATCTTACACCTTCCTTTATTTTCGACTATGTATACATACTTCGTCCTAGTGACCTAGACATTCACTGGGCCGACTACCCTCTTGCCTAACAGGAATTATTCTGCCCTTTCACTCTGGACTTAATTCACCTAGTGAAGTCCTTAAGTCTCATAGGAGTCTTAACTATTCTCTCTGGCCGTGTTTTCAACACTATATCCTTGTTTCGAGGTGTCTTTGGGGTCCTCACCATCTCCAGATTTGATCTTGCTGGGGTTGATGCTGGACTCAGTTTCTCTCACCACATTTTCAGGTTGTGGTGTTTGTGGAGTTGGATTCACCTCCCTACATGGTCTTGTACTTGCTGGTACTTTGGTATTCTCTTGGTATGACTGGTGGGTCAATAATGGTAATGGGGCTGCTTCTGCTGTTGTTTTTTTTTTTTTTTTTTTTTTCAAGTCCACTCTATTGTGTTGGCACAGCTCTCCATCAACTTCAATATGATCTTGCATCTAATTTCTGCTCCAGTTTCTTTTCTCCACACTTTTTCTCCTTTCACATGTGGTTTAATATGCACTACATCTCCAGCAAGTAATGGTTGAAGAGATTTCACTTTGTGATTGAAGTACTGCTCTTGTTTCTTGCCATTGTGCTTCATCATCTTTTTCAGATTCTTGGGTATTTCTGGTCTTAGTAAATCTTCACTGGTTGGGAGAAGTGTTTTTGTTCTCTTTGACATCAGCTTCTGTGCTGGTGACAAAAGACCTTTAACCAGTGTATACCTATGATCCAACATCGCTAGGTACGGATAGGCCTTATCCTCCCTGGCTTTCTGGAATAGGTTCTTTGCCATCTTTACTGCCGATTCCACTTTCCCATTTGCTTTGCTGTTGTACAGACTGACTGGTGTGTGTAAAACACCGCTTTCTCACAAAGGTGGTAAATTCCTAACCACTAAATTAAGGTCCATTATCAGTGACAACCTGATCTGGTATTCCATATCTTGCAAAATGCTGCTTAAGTTTAGTGATAACTGTTTTCGTTTCTGTACTTGGAAGGTGATCAATCTCCCAGAAATTGCTCATGTAATCTACTGTGCATAGATAATCTATCTGCGAATCTAAACAGATTCATTCTGATTTTTTGCCCAGGGTCTCTCGGGAATTTCGTGGAGCATTAAAGGTTCTGCAGGATTAGCTACTTCATATTTTCTACATGTAGGATATCTTGCCACAGTCTCTGACATCATTGTTCATGTTTGGCCAGTATAAGCATTCCTGGCCCTTCTGCAACATCCTTCTACTCCCAGGTGTGTTGAATGCAATTTTTCCTTCAAGACCGCTCACTAGCTCTCCAGAACTACCACAGAGTTTTCTCTAAAAATGAGTCCATCTTGCACTGTCATTTCATGCCGCATGCCAATAAACGCATGTTTTTTTTTGTTTTTTTGTTTTTTAATTGGAGTAGATAGTACCTACTATCGCCCGGTCTCACACTCCACCCACTTCTTCTGGACAGGAGTAGAGGTGATCGCCTTGCTTCTTGTTTAGGAAGGGGTTCCCGGTTCATCTCTCTTTTTCGGTCTTGGTATCGGTTTGGCTGGAAACTCTTTGCAGTTGGTGAGTATGGTAGCAACGTCTCTTCATTCTTAGGGTACCGGATCGGCAGATTGGAGTAGATAGACTAACCTATCGCCCAGTTCACACTCCACTCATGTCTATTGAAGAGGTGAAAAGGCTCATCCCTTGTTCCCTGTTTAGGATGTGGTTTCCAGCTTTCTCTTTTCCCTTTTCCAATCTTTTCACTCTTACATAGCCCCCTGCACACCAGTGGCATTACCACCTTGCTTGGGGTGATATGATTAAAAAAAAATAAAAAATAAACTTCTGGGTCAAGATGTAATTTGTCATCTGGCCATCATTCCAGTATTACCTGCTGCATGCTTCTGTCCTCCTTTATGACTGTTCACAGTTCAAGCAGCCTTCTTTCTCTCACAGGAATAAACTGAATTTCCTTAACATCATCAAAATCACATTCACTACTTACACCATGGATGTATGTTCTTGGCTGTCTTTGAGGAACATTTTTTCATCTAGATATAGAACTTTGGCGTTATATTTTTGCAACCACATCAAGATATTCTGTAGACACTTTTGACACTTCCTTAATTCATTTTTCATCATTGCTTCCAACGGCCTTTGATCACTCAGCACTGTGATATCTTGTTTAAATGTATTGGTGAAAACGTTCGCACGCATAAACAGCTAGCAGTTCTTTCTCAATCTGAGCATACCAGGTTTCTGTGTCTGTAAGGGCACAACTGATGTATGCTAGAGGCTGACCCCATGCCCTTCTCACTTGCATCACATTGTATGACTAGGGGGCTTGTGATCATAGTACCTCAACACAGGTGCCTCACTCACCAACTGTTTTATTTTCCTAAAGGCATCTTCATGGACCTGTGACCAGGTCCACAGCACATCTGTCTTTAAGATTGCGGATAGGAGCCATCACATCTGAGATGTGCGGCAGAAATTTTGCCAGGTAGTTTACAAAACCTCCTAGACGTTGCACTCTCTTTACATCTGATGGGCATGGCATCTCTTTTATGGCTTCCACTTTTTCTGGATCCGAGCATAGATCTTCACTGGTTATCTTATATCCCAGGAAGGATAAAGAGGTTTTCCGTGACTCCATTTTCTCTGCGTTCAACTGTATCTCACATTCACGACATCTCTGTAACAGCTTTCTGAGTTTCCTGTCATGATAAACCATGGCTTCTTCCATGGTCTTACCCTTTCCAAATACCAAAAGATCATCTGCTTTGTTGGCTACACCTTCCAAATCAGCAACATTATTGTATAGAACCTTCTGAAATATCTCAGGAGCTGGAGCAATTCCAAACGACAACACTTTCCACCGAAACCAGCCAAACGGAGTAGCAAACATTGTCAAATAACTGCTTGCTTCATCCAATTTTACTTGCCAAAATCCATCTCAAAGGTCCAGGGTAGAGAGTACTTTACTATCAAGCCAGTTCTGGCAGTAAATCCTCCAGCACTGGTAACCTTAAAAACCTTATTCAGTGGTCTTGGGTCTATGCAAACATGCATTTCCCATTTTTCTTGACCATCAGTGCTAATGCCCTCACACATTGAGTCGGCTTACTTACTGGCTCTATCACCCTCTTTTCAACCAGACTTTCTAACTCAGCATTCAATTTCTCCTTAAGGGCTACAGGTACTTTTCGTGATGCTGCCACATGTGGTGTTATGCTCGTGTCCACTTCCAGATGTACCTCACCAGGTAGTTGTCCCAGCTCATCCTCAAATACACCCTTGAATTCACTTAGAATCTCATCATGATTTTGGTTCCTGAACTGGTCTAGTTGAGATACTCTGGCAACTCTCCTGAACTGGTTATTATTAACAGTAATAAGTGCCATCTGTTGAATAGCATTTGCACCAAGTAGGGGTGAAATTCCTCTTGCACTACCACAAACCGGACAGCATACTTCTACCCCGTTTTGAGGTTCCTGATTTTCACTTGACATTCCCCTAAGGTTTTCATTTCTGCCCCATTCCACATTACCAGAGTCTTCTTTGAGGGTTCAAGTTTTTTCTCTCTCACATGCTTTGCATTCATTGTTTACTGAAGCTTCGCTATTCCAGCTGAAAAACGATTACTTTGTCTTTGACCATCATTTTTGCTTTTATGATCTGTGTTATGGCATTCACTTTCTCTCCTTATTGTCACACTGTTTATGTATCCGACTTCTGAACTCCTACTGCTGTCACTGTCGCTTTCATGTGTCTCAACTGTCCAAACATTCTTTTTCCTCAATGATTTGCATTTCACAGCAAAGTGGTTCTTCCCATTGCACTTGAAACATGTTTTCCCAAATGCAGGATAACTCTTTTAGGTTCATGTCGTGACATACACGATTTGCACCTACTCAGTTTTTTTGTTGATGGTTTTTCCCTGAACTTGACATCAACTATATTCGCTCCCTCGGGTCTCAGGGCTCGAGCTTGCTGTGTGGCATTTTCTGACAATTTACAGATGTCTATACATTTTTGTAAGTTCAACCATCTCACTTTTAGTAATTCTGCTTGGGTCTGAGGGTCACATATCTCTAGGACTATCTGGTCCTAAAGTATCGAACTTATGCAATTATCACAAAAATTACAAGTTTTTGCCAACATTCGAAGAGTGGTAATAAATGCTTTTACCGTTTGATTGTCCCTGCTTCCTTGTGTGAAAAATGTAACCCTCATACATTTCATTCATCTCTCTTATGGCATATTCATCAAATGCCTGAATGATTACATTAGGGGTTCTCTCGTCTTCAGGTGTTGAGAAGTGAAACCCATAATACACTTGCAGTGCTTCATCTTCCAGCGTGAGCAAGGAAGAAGAGCTGTTTGATATTTTATCGGCTGTCTCATTAGATAGGTAATAATAGAATAGTTATGCCATTTCAGCTTAAAAAGCTTCCAATTTACTGATAAATTACCCTCCATACAAAGTGGTTGTGGTGGCCTTATGCCACTCACTTGTTTATCCACATCTATATATCACCATCCAACTTTTTTTTTTTTTTAACACATGCTTCCAGATGAATCAAACTGAACTATAACGAGAGAATGTGTACTTATCTGCTTATGTTTTTCTCAAATATATTTCTCCCTCTGTTCTGTTATTTTTTTTTTTAAATCCCACCTCTGCCATCATGTTTCATGTATTCTAATGGGATACCGCTGGATTAGAAGTCAACAAACACAAGGTGTAACTTCTACAACGCCATCTTAATTTCAACTACTCCACACAGTCTTGACCAATCAAAACATTTACCGTAAAACAGTGTCTGTCTTTCTTCAGTCCCCCCGGGTTTATTATTAGTACCAAAGATACAATCTCTGAACGGACATGTAAATTGATACACTACATTGGTTTTCTGCAGAGGATTTAGTTGTGTGGTTAGAGACTATGAGGTCAATTGTTTTAATTTTTTTATAATATATGATGAGCTTAATTTGATTATTATTCTTTATTGGTTTAACTTTTCTACTTATTATGTTTTTGAGAGAAATAATAAGTGAAACAGTAAATTTTTTTATTTTTTGTAGATAGACCCTATTATCACCTTCATACTCCTCTGTCTTCTTTTGAAATGAAGTAGAGTTGCATGCCCTGTTTCTTGTTTAGGAAGGAGTTCCCCAGTTTCTTTTCTCTTCTCTGCCCCTAATGGTAGTGCTGTTGCAAGCTTTTTGATACTACTACTATAGGCATCACATTTAATGAAATTCTCTAACCATGATTAGTTTTGTTTTTTTGATTGTAATCAAAAAAACAAAACTAAACCAGCTAAACAAGAAACACCTAAACTTTCAACATATCTTTTGAACATACAAGGTATCTGTACCAATATTTGCAGTGTTGAATCATTCCTTCAAGTTAACTCACCTGACATCTAATCCCTCTGTGAAACTAACCTTGACCCTTCTATCCCCTTCTTTGTGTTCTATGTCCCTGGTTACCTTCCCCTCTTTAGGAAGGACTCCAATGTCCATATGCATGGACTTAGTGTTTATGTCAGTGAACATCTCCATGTAGTTAGGGTGATCTCTCTTGAATCTCTAGATCATTCTTACATCTGTTTCCATCTTTCTACTAAGCTCGGTTAGCTATCTTTTCTTTCATTAGCACTACCCCTCATCTTGAGTAATATTCATACGGCCATTTCTTCTCATCTGTTTGCCCATATATTTGTGTTTGAAATCTTTAATTCCCACCATGCTAAGTGACTGGAAAACTCCGTCACAGATCTTGCTGGTATCCATACATAAACCTCTCAATCACTCAGTCCCTTATGCAAGTGGTAGATTTCTCCATGCATTTCTCTAATAACCCTAATGAACCTGACTCACTGCTAGATCTCTGTTTCACTTCTAGCCCTGACTCTTGTAATGGCAAGCAGCTTAGCCCTCTTGGAAATTCTGACCATGTGGTGGTTTCCATTAATATCTTCTTCCACTCCTCCTCCACCCAGGAACCTCAGACCAGCAGATTGGGACTCGTTCTGTGATTTCCTGTATGGTGTCCCTTGGAACAAAGTTTTTAGTCTTCATGCTGAAGACTGTGTTTGAGGTCTCCTCTTGGGTTAAGGCTGGCATTGATGTTTTCATCCCAGCCAGGAATTTGTGACTTAAACCCCCATTCATCACCCGGTTCTCTCCTGTTTGCTTGGCCACTATCACCCACCGGAATCACTTATTCCGGCTTTATCGGAAGCGACAACAGGTGCCTTGTTGACTCTGCTCATACGGAGTGCAAGAAGATACTTAATGACACTAAGCTGCTGTGTGCTGACCTAATGAAGCAGTGTATAGTATCCACTAAGTTCTGCTCCAAAGACTACTGGTGGTTCTGTAAAAGTGTACTAAATAACAGTAAGCCCTCAATCTCCCCTCTAATCCACGAATTTGTGGTCCCCACATCTTTGGCAGACAAGGCCGAGTACTTTGCTCACAAATTCTCCACCAACTCGACACTAGATTCGTTTGGGGTATCCGTACCCGACTTCCCACTTAGAACTGAGGCTCAAATGAGTGATGTCCACATTACCTCCTCGCTGGTCTCTAACAACTTGAAAGCTTGACTCCCATAAAGCGAGTGAAGGTAACGAAATCCCAATCATTGTCTTAAAGAAATGTGCCCCTGAACTCTCCTCTGTCCTCTCCAAACTCTATAACTACTACCTGTCTGCTTTTTGTTTTCTTGTCTGCTGGAAGTCCTCCTCTATAGTTCCAATATATAAAAATAGTGGTGAACCCTCTGTCCCCTCTAATTATCGACCTATCAGCCTCCTACCAATTTTTGGCAAAGTGTTTGAAGGTAGTACAACACCTCACGGCTCACAGACTCTTCTGACAAACAGTATGGTTTCCACTTCACCAGGTCTACTGCTGATATGCTCACGACCATCATTGAGTATATACACAAGGCTCTTGACAAGAACGGCAAAGCCCAAACTGTTGCTCTAGACATCTCCAAAGCGATCAACAGAGTCTGGCATGCTGACCTTCTACGCAAGCTGCGAGGCTATGGTATAACTGGACAATTGTTTGACCTTATCCAGTCATTCTTTTCAAATTGCACAATTAAGGTAGTACTGAACGGACATGCCTCCCAATGTTATCATACGAATGCGGGTGTCCCTCAAGGCTCTATTCTAGGTCCTACACTTTTCCTTATCTCATTAACAATCTCCCCAATGTAATAAGATCCCAAATTGGGTATAGGAACTCCAGATGATTCCACTGTCAAGTTGGAGAATCTGCAAGTGAAGCACTCAGCCTTGTCTGTTGAAGAGGTGAGGAATTGAGGGTTTGCTATTGTTTGGTACGCTTTTGCAGAGCCTCCAGTAGTCTGTGGAACTGAACTTACGGGATGCTAGGCACTGCTTCATTCTGGCTGCAAACAGTAACTTGGCTTCTTTAAGTATCCTCTTGCACTCATTGCGAGCAGTGGCAAAAAGACACCTGTTACGATCTGACATGTGCACCTGTTATGGTCCAACAGGTGATTCCGATAAAACCAGAAGATGTGATTTTGATGTCCGATAGCGGCCAAGCAAGCAGGGGAGAACTATGGGGTCGAGTGTGGTTTAAGTCTCAACTTCCTGGCTGGGATGAAAGCATCGATGCCAGCCTTAATCCAAGAAGAGACCTCAGCCGCACAGTCCTCAACGGGGAGACTAAAGACATTGTTCCAAGGGACATCGCAGAGGAGATTGCGGAATGCGTCCCAATCGGCTCTTTGGTAGTAGTAGAATATTCTGCTAGTCTGAGGTTCTTGGGTGGAATGGGAGTGGAAGGAGTTATTAACAGAAACCACTGCATGGTCAGTTTCCAAGAGGGCAGAGTTGCTTGGCATTGCAAGAGTCATGGATGGAGGTAAAACAGAGATCTAACAGGGAGTCAGGTCTGTTAGGGTTATTAGAGAAACTGAATGATTGAGAAATTCATGGTGACAGTTTTCCAGCTACTTGGGGTGGTGAGCGTTAAAGTTGCCAAACACAAATATATGGGCAGATGGATGAGAGGAAATGGCCTTGTCAATATTAGAGATGCTTTCGAGAATATAACAGTGATATTCCTATAAACATATATTCTTATCTACAAATTTATATATACACACACCTGCAAACATATATATATTCATCTGCTTTCCTGTCTGTTGGAAGTTTTCTTCTGTAGTTCCCATGAATACTGCAGAACACCCGGATCCTGCTAATTACTGCCCTATCAGCCTCCTACTGATTTTTGGCAAAGTGTTCGAAACTTATCAACGCAGAGGTTGGTCGTCTGGCATATCACAGACTCTTCTTGGACATTTTATAAAAATGTAAATTTCTAAATAAAATGTTTGGAATGTAGCTTTTTGTTTCCATAACCTTTTAGATTGTAGTATTGGTGACCTTAAGTGGGAGGAGTTTAAAATCTATCGTAAAAAAAATATTTCTTTTTAAAGATTTTGAAGTGGTCTTAAAATTTTGATCAGTAGTGTGTATATATATATATATATATATATACACACACACATCACATACACAGAAAAACATACAAATATATACTCTTATATACTTATATATACTTATACACACACAGACACACACACAGACATATATATATACACACATCCATACATATGCACAGACATATATACATACATGCACACACACATACATATATATATACATGCACACACATACATACATATATACATGCACACACACACCCACACATATATATACATGCGTACGCACACCCACACATATACATATATATACATGCACCCACACATACATACATGCACATACACACATACATATATATATATACATGCACACACACACACACACATACATATATATATATACATGCACATGCACACACACATATATACACATACACATGCACACATACATATACCCACAGTGAACATATGCTATTAGTGATAGTTTTTCTATGCAAGGACTGTTTGCTAATATTAATTGACCCCCCCCCCCCCCCAGTGAGGACCACCTCCAGAATGTAACTGGTGACTAACTTCAAAGAGTGAAAATCACTAATCAAGTGATGCTTAAAAAACCCAAATAAACAAATAAAATAAAATAAAAAGAAAGAAAAAAATTAATTTTGGGGTTCATCCTCATCTTCTAAATTAAGAGAAATTAAATGAGTAATCTGTTTCATTTTGCTTTGATCTACCTCTTGTTTTGTTATTGTAGTGTTGTATCAAACTTATTACTTGTTGAAATGTACATTACCTGAGTTCACCTCACAGTTCTACTTTGCCTGTTTTGTATGAACTTGTATTGAATTGCATTTGACAAGTTCAAGAGATTATCTTTACTTTATTTTTTTCCTGTATTAATCTACTGTATTTCTATCTAGGTATCTCTCTCTCTCTCTCTAATTGCTGTCAGTTTTTTTTTGTATGTTTTTTTTCATGTATTATTGCAGATTGTCTTTTACTATCACTCACTTCTATGAAAAATTTTTCCAACCTACATAAGAAATGGCTAGTCTAAGTACAGGCACGAAAAGGAAAGTTTTGACCTTGGAAGATAGGATCAAAGTAATAAATATGAACCAGGCCAGAAAATCTTGCAGGAAGATTGCTGAAGAATTGGGCGTTGGGAAAACCCAAATTCAGAACATTATCAAAGACAAACATTTGATCGAGAAAGAGATTGCCAGGGGAAGCAATCTTGAAAAAAAATATGCTAAAGCTCGGAAGACAGGAAATGAGGGGCTGAACTCTGCAATCTGGGAATGGTTCTGCGAGATGAGATCCCTGAACATACAAGTTACTGGTAAGCTTATACAAGAGAAAGCCAGGTGGCTTGCTGCAGAACAAGGCATGCACCAATTTAAAGCCAGCAATGGCTGGTTAGAAGCTTTCAAAAGAAGAAATAATATTCAATTTGCAGTCACCCACGGTAAGGCTATGAATGAAAGTAAAGTTGACAACTGGACTAAATGTTTGTCATCCGTATGTGAAGGCTATGCACCCAAATGTATTTTTACTGCAGATGAGACGGGTTTGTATTACCGTGCTTTACCCAATAAATCCATGACTGTAAAGGGACAAACTAACAGGGATGGAAAAAATAGTAAAGAAAGGATATCAGTTTTGTTGTGTTGCAGTGCAACAGGTGAAAAGTTGAAACCCTTCATCATAGGGAAATCTCAAGATCCCAGTTGTTTCAGAGGCAAGAAAATTCCAAGTATGTATGCCTCCAACAAGAATTCCTGGATGACCAGTGCCCTATTCAGGATGTGGCTGGACAAATTAAACAATAAAATGAAAACGGAGGGGAGGAATATCCTTTTGTTCTTGGATAGATGCTCGGCACATCCTGATGTCGAACTGAGCCATGTCAGACTTCAATTTTTACCACTGGACACAAGTGCAACACTGCAGCCATGTGATGCCGGAATAATCCATGCAGTCAAAGCAACATATCGGACACAGTTGCTTCGACATCTTATTTTCCACATGGATGGTAACCTTAATGCCAGTGATTTGGCGAAAAAAATCAATTTGCTAGATGCCATATCTTGGCTCAATATTGCCTGGGACAGCTTGACAGCTGAAACGATAATGAATTGTTTCAAGAAGTGTGGCTTTAACCTGAAGGATTCTGTTGCAAGAAGGTCGACTGAAGGTAAGTAAACAATTTTCAAGTTAAAATTTGCTTCAATAGATTAATTTTAAATTTGCTTGTCCTGTTAGTACGTAAAGAAACGTGTCTCATTAATTTGGTTATTTTTAGTTTTTCCACTTAAGTTAAATTAAGAAACATTTGTGATTTATTTTGGTTATTTTTTTTTTTTTACCTACATTCATTAGAAATTTCAGATAAATGTGTTGCTAGTCTTCAAATTTCAATCGTAGAATAGACATTTTTTTTTTTTACTCTTGTTAACTATTTTAAAATTGTGGTGATTACAGGGTATTGGTTCAATTAGACTCTTCTGTCAGTATCCCCAGTTTAGAAGGTACTCATACTGACCTGTTAATGCGATGATGATTTTTCCAGGGAAGATGAAAAACAAAACTCCATCACTACTTCTTTCAACTAAAGTCAAATTACATTCATCTTTCTGCTCATTCATGGTCCTGGGTATGACAATAAACTGCATCTGGCAGCAAGGCCTCTGATTGGAAAGTGGTGAGGAGCATAGAACCACCTCTTAATTGCTGTTGTTCCCTGGTCGACTCTGACCTGGAGTGGTAGCACCTGTTAGGGTCCTAAATATGGGCAAATAGTTTATCCCCAAACTGGGGGTCAAAAAACTATGAAAATATAGAAATGTATACATAAAAATACTTTTAGAGAAAAATATACATTTTTGCAGGGAAAATATCACCAACAATACGTTTTTGAATACAAAACTAGAAGATATTTTCAGTTTTCTAGAAAAAAAAAACAAAAATTCATTAAAATCTGCTAAATCAACTGTCTCACTATAACCAAATAATAAAAAAATATCTGAAAACACTACCTTTTTGGCATTAAATAACCCACAGAGGTTGATATGCCATTAAACAAAACTCAAACTGCTCATTCACTCAAACATTCTTATTAATAAAATAAAGGTTACTTAGTAAAAGCTTAATTATTTTCAATCTAATAAATAAACTCCTGTCATTC